>JANHFX010002999.1:3216-24928 GCA_027560015.1 Chloroceryle amazona
AGGTGGTGGATTCACCATCCCTGGAGGTTTTTAAAAAGAGATTGGACATGGCCCTTAGTGCCATGATATAGTAATTGCAGTTGGATCAGGGGTTGGACTTGATGATCTTGGAGGTCTTTTCCAACCCAATCTATTCTATGATTCTATGACTCCCAGGTCCTTCTCCACAGCACTGCTTTGCAGCAGGTCAACCCTTAACCTGTACTAGCACAGAGGGCTATTCCTTACCAGGTGCAGGACCATACATTTGCCCTTGTTGAACTTCATGAGGTTCCCCTCCTCCCGATTCTCCATCCTGAATGACATGCGTCATTCAAACTATGGGGTAATTGTGAATTCATACAGTAACAACGGTTTTGCTTGTTTTCTGTTTCATTCATAACTATTTTTAACTTCCTACTTGCCCTTTGCTGACTGACCACAGTGCTGACCAGATCTCCTTCTGAAACAGTGATACTGAATTTGGATCAACACCGCTTTAGATGTGCGGCAGTTTTAGCAATGCAGAATAATTGTTAGCTGCAAAGCTAGGTCCTTCACTATTCAACCTTGTTTTGCCCTGAAAGAATATATTAAATAGCAGAGGCACCATCAAGAGATTCCATTGGTTGCCACTCTCCATTATACAGACTGAACTCTCCTCTCTGTATCCTTCAACCCGCCTTCTTTTAACCTCTTATTAATCCATGAGAGGAATGTGGATGTTTTGCCTTTGTTTTCAAAAATCCAGGGTTGTTTTTCTGTGATGGCAAATATTCTTGTTGTATTGTTTATGACAGAATTTCCACTACTGTAACATGTCACTGTAAGCAAATCTCCAATGTCTCCTTTCAGCATTATTTTTTCTCCTGAAGTTTTGGGTTATTTTATTATTTGTTTCTTCTTTTGCAATAAAGAAGTCACTTTCCATTAAACATTTTAAACACTCCAGAAGTGTCTTTCTTAGCACAATCTTCCTTACCTTAATACAATCCTATTTGTAGTGGACCCATTTGCTCAGGTGGTTAGGAAGGTGAAAATGTGTGACAGTAAGAAGGTTAAGCATTTTTTCGAGCTACTTCCCCTTCAATGAACATTTTAGCTCCAGTCTTCTCTGAGGTCTCTGTTACTTAAGCCCAGATTTCCAGTTTATCCTGTGTGCTGAAGGTATTGGTTTCTTTCACAATGACCATTACTCTTCTGCTTTTCCTTTGACTAAAATCAATTCAAGCTTTGCTGAGATCACAAGAAGAGCCTCAACACTCCACATCACAAATTATACTGGAAACCTTGCAGCAGTGAAAATCTCGGGTGCTATTTCCAAAGAGTGCCGCCTGCTGCTAGACTGGAGTGTTCTCCAGGGAGTGCTCACTGTTCAGGAATCCATGTGGGACAGACCCACATGAAGAAGCTCTTGAGAAACGTGTTCACTGAGTATTGCATCTTCTGCTGATAAATTCTGGCTTAACTTTTTCGGGTTATTTTGTCTTTACTGTCCTGAATGTTACTTCACTTGTTTTGTCCATGGCCATAAACTAAATTAGACATGAAAAAACATCTTCAACAAACCTCCAGGTTTGATGGGCCTCTGAGCAACCTGCTCTAGTTGAGGATGTCTTTACTCCCTGCAGGGGAGTTGGACTAGATGACCTTTAGATGTCCCTTCCAACCCAAGGCATTCTATAATTCTGTGATCAAAGACCAATATGAGAAGCTAAACTAGGCACAGAGGTAGCTTCATTTTTTGATGTGTTCTAATATTCAGTAAAATTCCTAGATACCATTGGAAAATCTTTGACTATCAGGAAACCTTATTACCTAACTCCCTAAATTTACCTTATTATGATGACAAAAACAAAGCACATAAAAATATTCCTTAAGCACTAGGAAACACTCTGTACAACAAGTTAAAGAGGAAATCGTTCTACCTCTGAGAGTTATGGGCCTGCAAACTTTTTTCATTACAAGGAAGCTAAGACATTTTGGTGTGCTGAGGCTGAATGTGAATTTTCAAAATACTTCCAGAACAACTAAGCCTCAATATGCAAATGCTATCTGCTACCAAACAACTCATAATCAAAAATAACTTTTCTATGGAACAATCTCTCAATCTGCAGTTTTGAAAGCTTGGGAAGAATTGAGCCCAAATGTGCAGAATACGCAGAGAAGTGAACAATTTTTACAGTTGCAGAATGAGAAAATTGTGTCTTTTTCTGATGTCGTTTTTGTTTTGCACTACAAGGGATCGATCATCTGAGAGGTAAACATGTCTCAAATGTTTGCTTTAATACACAAATAAAACCAAGATAGTCATGAGCCAGCTGTTTCTCAGAGATTACAGAGACTTACACATCTCTCAGTGAAAAAACATGAAATCCTTTATCCTAGAAATGGCCACTTCAGAATAAGAGTAAACCTGCAGACTTCTCACTATCTCACAAAAGTGAATTTTGGAGATGCTGTTAAGTGTGAAATTGAACCTGTCAGTTAATCCTCTGTACTGTTAGGACTACTTCTGTTATTCATTTCTGAGCTATTCTAATGATTAAAGAAATCTGCTCAAACCAAACAAACATAACCAACATCACTGCACCCAGCAGCAATCTGTCAGTTTCCTCAAAATAACAAACTGACTTTGCAACAATTTTAACAACTTTTCAAGTAGGAGGTAAGAAATAGAAGGATACCCTGGAAATGATGAACACAATGCCTTCTGACATTTTTACAAATTCTGCAGAAAAACCTCATCAACTCAATACAGGAAGAAAAAATATCTTCATTTCATGGCTCAGAACCTGGGGCTTGGGAATATCCTTTGATTTCAAGATCAGGTTGGATGGGGCTTTGAGCAACCAGGTATAGTGGGAGATGTCCCTGCGCACGGCAGGGGGGTTGGTACTAGATAGATCTATAAGACAGATCTGTAAGATAAGATAGATAAAAGATAAGATAGATCTATAAGCTCCCTTCCAACCCATTCTATGATTCTGTGATTTGCCTTTTTTACACAACTTTGAGTTACAAAAATTATCCAGGTGATTTCCCTATACCTTCCATCATGCTCTTAAACTTTCAGCTATTTATTTAAGTCTAGAGATAATCTCTAAAGCAGGAACCTGCACAGCAGAGGTGATTTCAACCTGCTGGCAGACTGACACACAATGTGCTTTGTTCCAACCATTCAACCCCAGAGCAGACTGAAAGATTCTGGGGTCAGATTGAGGTGTTTGGGGTTTTTTTCCTCAAAAGTATTGTCATTTCTATTATTACCTATATTCTTGTTGCATGAGTTGTTAGGCTTCCAGCAAGCCTAAAGCCCTGATGTGACTGACCTCCAACAGCACAGCTAGCAGATGGGTTTCCCCAGATAACATAGTCTAAACAAGTGAGCAGTGGGAGGAGTGCCGAGCAGTGTGGAGTGCCAGACTGACCAGTCCAAGACTGTAACTGCACACCAGTAACAGCACAAAGCTGGTCACCTCGCCCCTTCTTTGCATCCCTAGTGCTGCTGCTCCAGACTGTATGAGACGAGAAAAGGCTTTTGGCTCTGTGAAGCCTGTCCAGAAGCAGGAAAGACATATTCTCTGCACTGGGACACAGTGACCTGGGGGGATGTGTTGGAGCTGAATTAATATGGAATTAAAATCTCTGTGATAGATGATTCCTAAATAAACACTGGTTATGCCTTAGACCTTTCACTCCTTACAGAATCACAGATTGCATGGGAGTTGGAAGGGACCTCTGGAGATCATCTGGTACAACCCCCCTGCACCAGCAGGGTCACCTAGAGCAGGGGGCCCAGCGTCACATTGTCCAGGTGGGTTCGGAATCTCTCCAGAGAAGGAGACTCCACAACCTCTCTGGTGAGCCTGGGCCAGGCTCTGGCACCCTCACAGCAAATAAGTCTTTCTTGTTCAGATGGAACCTCCTGAGTTCCAGTTTGTGCCCGTTGCCCCTTGTTCTCTTACCGGGCACCACTGACAAGGGTCTGGCCCCATCCTCTTGACCCCTGTAAGCCCTTTAGCTATTGATGAGCACTGATCAGATCCCAGCTCGGTTTTCTCTAGCTAAATTTACAGAGGGCTCTCAGCCTCTCCTCAGCACAGAGATGCTCCAGTCCCCTCAGCATCTTCACAGCCTCTGATGGACTCTCTCCAGTACTTCGTTGTCTCTCTTGAACTCAAGAGCCCAGAGCTGGAGACAGTACTCCAGAGGGTTGCCTCACTAAGGCAGAGGAGATTGGGAGGAGAACCTCCCTTGACCTCCCTGACCTTATTAATGCACCCCAGGAGACCACTGGCCTTCCTGGCCAGAAGGGTCCATTACTGGCTCACAGTAATGAACTGTACCCTCCAAGAATCAGGTAGATTTTTGTCACAGAAGAAAACTGGGGAGAGCCCTACCAGCAGATACTGTAAAAGTCCAAATATTGAGTGAACTCAGTAATTAGAGAAATACATGAAGGATATGTCCATGTGCAGCCATTAGGAGCAATGTTACTGCTATTACCTCAGCCTCAGTAAATTCTTAAACCGTTGCTCGCTGAATGATGGAAAGGACATTTGACCTTTTCTTTTTTTTTTTTTTCTGTCAGGGGTACACTACTGACCAATGCCAGTGAGGTCGTGGTGAACAAAAGCACAACCATTTCATGGAACAGGGCAGGTTTCTCATTGCCAGGCAGTGTCTCTTGCCCTTCTGGAAGGGCTTTTCTCCATAATCCTCCCTTTAAACTGGAAGCCTCACTTATCCACTGCCTTGGCAAAGAACCAAAAATCATACTGCAGAAAAATAGAAAAGCAGCTTTCTTAGCTAGGAAAGGATCAGCTGCAAACCCCCATTTCTGTTAATCCAGACTAAATATATTGGAGGATAATGTTGCAATTTTTGGAACACCCTTTAGTTTCACCCTTAATCTACTCACCCCTTACACGTACCACTATCTACTGGAAAAGAATATTCATCATTTGCCAAATAAAAGAAGCCTTATACATGACTTAGTAGAGGATGTTATTATTATTTGATAAGAGCATAATCCCTTTTATTAATGACTAAATGGGTGCAACAGCTTAGTCCTCACTGATTATGCCTCTTTGCATTCCTGGTTATGCCCAAATTAAACTCTCTTAAGAGATATAACTCCACATTTATCATCAGTACAACAGGACTCAGTCCTGTGAAGCTGCCAAGTAAAACAGCTGAAGAAGAAATAATTATGCATTAAAGTATAAAAGATATTTTTGTTAATATGTGGCAGTGGAATGCTTTAGTGAGACAAACCGGCCCACTACTGGCAGAAGGACACACATATCTTGTGTCAGGATACTCAGAGGAGCAGTAAGGTGAATGAAACACAGGAAAAAAACAGTGAACAGACTATACTGGTACTTTCATAAAGACCCCAGTAAAGAACTATTATGGTAACAAGGAACTCTAGTACACATGCTATTAGAAAAAGTAAAGGAGCAGCAAATAAAAGGGACCAAAGCAGTTCTTATGCTTGGGATGTTTCCAGAATTTATCTTTTCTTTGCTCTTCCTAGTAGTTTGGAGTTGTGCATATCAGCATTTGTGAAAACTGCACTGAATGTAGACCAGGTACTTCAACTGCAATTGTCTTCTTCACTTCTGAGTTGGCAGACCCCGACCCTTGTTCTTTAGGTTGAACATTATGAAAAACTTCTATACCGAAAGGGTTATCAAAGACTGGAACAGGCTGCCCAGGGAATTGCCATCCCTGGATGTATTTAAAAGCTATCTGGATGTGGTACTTAAGGATATGGAGTAGTAGTGGCCCTGGTAGAGTTAGATAATGGTTGGACTTGATTCTAAAGGTCTTTTCCAACCATAGTGATTCTGTGTGATTCTGTGTGATTTTGTTCTGCTTGTCTGGGATTTTTTAAAGCTACAGAAGTAACATAAATGGTTACCAGCCTTCTGCAAGTGTTGTCAATACTCAAATCCTAGTAAGCAGGACCCTTCTTGATAAACCGGCAAACTGGACTTGACAGCAAGTTGAGCACAGTTGACATCAGTATTTGCTCTAATTTGATGCCAAGAACAAAGAGCTTATGCCAGCGTTATGCTTCTCAGAATAAAACTCTCCTATACTTGTTGGCTGCTTCTTCCCACCCTCCTCATGAAGCAGGACAACATCTAATTCAATGAATGTTAACATTTTCCCTGCTGCCTCTCCCCTAACAAAACAGCTTTCTATATGCTGCCAAATGAAGCTTCCTGTGTAGAAATTTGTGCGTAAACTATATAAAAATTTGCAATAAATAATCCAGCCAGCTCTGGTTCCAAATATGACTTGTCACTGCATTTTTATTCTATTGTGCACACATCAGTGGAATTTTAATACTGCATAAAAGGGTATGTAGGCTTTAAGGACTTCTGTTTTAGTCTGGTTTTAAATCATCAGTAGCATGAGGTGATGGAAGCTTCTCTAATCAGGACATCACTTAATCCCCATTGAAGTCTCACTGACGTCAAAGAAATGTATACATATGAGTTATTTTAATTGTGTACTTAAAGGCTGGTCTGAAATGGGTCATAGGTGGCCACCTTCCACATTCAAAATCCTGTGGGATCTCACTTTTCCCTCAGGGGAGTTAATTCTCGTGTTCACACATTCATTTTTTCACGACAAAACTTCCTCCCTTCTGTATGTGTAAACCATTCTAAACCTAACCAGGAGAAATTTCTAAAGCTTGAGCAATAAATCTCAGACATGGCATTAAAACGCTGCTTTTCTTATAATAAACGATTGAAAACAAACTTTACTGTGGTTAATGATTAATTTGCTACGTCTTTGGTTTTAAGCTTTCCCTAAGGCTGCAAACTGCTCTCTCAGGCCATGATTTGTTTCAAACAACCAATTTCCTAGGTGTATTTCCTTTGAATTTATTATAACACCCAGTGAGTAAAGGTCACCAAACAAATCCTTTCGCCATAAGCCTTTTCCACTCATACTCCATCTTCCCAGATATGTTCTTCAGCCTTCTGGTTTCTTTTCTCTTGGCCCCATTAGGAATATAATAAACACATCATTAAAGAATAGATGTGGAATATTACCATTTCTGAAATGACTACTCAATTAGCTGGTGCCACAGTAGGCAACTGCCTTTTCTTGCTGTGGCCCCTCAGGACAGGCATGCATCACTCTGGCCCCCAGCCAGCCTTGAATACAGGTCCTCCAAATATCAGAGTTCATCACTACCAAGCACTTAAAAAAAAATGCAACTAGAGTGTGAGCAGCTAACTAAAAGTCTACTGTCATTCATATGAAATGTATGTTCTAAGAAGGACTGAATAAATTTTCTGCTGTTGAGATAAAATGTTTGAGGAAGCTGGACCTGGAAAGGCTCTCCTAGATGTAGCTACCTCTGCTCAGCAGAACAGTTGTCCTCCAGAAGTCAGTGCCAGAACAGTAATGGGAGGACCGGCCAAGCAGAGTGGGAAAGAGCAGAGAACATGACATTTCTTTCTTTTCTCCCTCTCCCACCTCTTCTTAGTGCCTGCTTTGCTTCTTGCTACCAGGCCACCTCCTCCCCATATCTCCTGCACTGCTCAGCACCCTCCTATGTTTCCAGCAAAGAGAGAATGTGATGGCCTGCAAGACATCACTGTTAAAGGATCCTCTCCTTTTTATCCAGATGAATGTTTCCTCCATTACATTGCCTGCTATTTTAAAAGTCATCTGAAACTCTCCTTTCATCCTGCTGTAGGTACCCTTCCAATGTCCATAGATAGTTTGCTGTCCAGTGAGTTGTCCTTCAGCCAAGTTATGCTGTGTATTTACCAACTTTAACACCCTCTCATAACCTTCCAACCACTTACCTTTTTTACTTCTGAGCCTGCCCTGAAGTCCTTCCAGCTATCTTCTACTCAGGAGGAACCGCCAAGACTGAGGTGTAACTGCACTAAAAATTACTACATCCCACTCCGCTATGTGGTGGGACCAACCTCAAAATCATATTGGGTTCTTCTGGGGAGTAGTGACAAAGTTGATGTGAATTGTTATACCAGAATTTCACTGGCATAATTCTTTCCCTGTTTCTCTCTGTCCTTTCCAGATCCTTTCATTTTGACTGCAAATTTTCATATTTCCCATCCTGAATTTCATGTTATGCAGTTTTGTCCTGATTTTTTCAGCTATTCATTACTGCGTGGTCACTTCTACGCCTTTCTGTCTTCACAAGCTCATGCCACAAACCATCTTTTCAGGCTTCTCCATGTACAGACCTCTGTAACACCTCACCCAGCTGAAGCTTAAAACCAGCAGTGAAAGAAAAACATAATAAATTTTGACTATATCTTTAAGACTTACACCTTTTATTGGTATTACCAGAAAATCAAAAGAAAATATCCTCTTATGAAGCCACACCTAATGATCAGTTTATCAGTTTTAAAATAACTCCAGTACTCATCAAAGCAGTTCAAGCATTTTTTTTTTCCAGATGTCCAAAATTTAATTAGTATTCACTTCAAGATAATCAACTAATTTACAAATAACAATTGACTGGGTAGTTACTGCTGCAAGGAAAACATTATTGTTAATTATATTTCATTTACTGTTCATCAACCCATTATCAGCCTGCTGGAAATTTCAAGGAGTTTTTTACTCAAGATGATAAGATTTCATTTTTATTCCTTCTGACAATGTTTCATTCTGACAATGTTTCATTCAAGCTTTCTTTTATAATATGCTGTCATCTCTTCAGCCACTAGTTTTACAAGACTCCCTTGAGGACGAATGTTAGAATTTTGGAAGGGTGGATGACTATTCCTGGCTGTAAAATGGCATTTTTGTCCCAAGCTGGAACCAAGCAACATCTAAACTTTAGAAAGTTTGATTCACTTTTTAAGTCTTAAAAATGCATTTTTAAATCTAAACATTTTTCTTTTGAAATTCTTATTCTTCACTGTAAAACATTCAGATGTTTAACTTTTTCTATGAATGGAGCAAAAGTTCTAATGTTTTTGAAGGTCCCAATCATAACAGTTCAAACAGTAAATAAATCTGATCTTTTGGGCAGTGACAGGCACATACATGAGACATAAATGCCAATGTGCTGTGTTTTTCACTGAAAGAGATAGAAGATACTGCTAAAAACTTTGCTGGAAATGTGACAAGTAGACAATTAAGACAAATAAAACTTCATATTGAAATGTGCTGGCTCTGACCCAGAATGGAAAAACAGAGGTTACACTCAGTTATCACAGAATCATGGAATGGTTTGGGTTGGAAGGGGCATTTCAAAGTCATCCAGTCCAATCCCCCTACAAGGATCAGGGACATCTGCAACGAGAGCAGGTTGCTCAGAGCCCCAGCCAACCTCACCTGCAATGGTTCCAGGGATGGGGCGTCAGCCACCTCCCAGGGCAAGCTGGGCCAGGGTCTCACCGCCCTCAGTGTAAAAAATTCTTTCCTTTTCTCTAGTCTAAATGCCCCTCTTTTAGTTTAAAACCATTATCCCCTAACAGCATGTCCAGCAGCAGAGAGCACACTGATGAGCAAACAGTCATGTTTGAAGAAGGGATGTCATGTCGATTTGTGTCTGACAAACCATCAATGCTGAACAATGTCTGAAGGGTGGGGATCAAGAGGACAGGGCCAGACTCTTGTCAGTGTGCCCAGTGACAGGACAAGGGACAACGGGCACAAACTGGAACCCAGGAGGTTCCATCTGAACAGCAGGAAAAAAATTCTTTCCCTGTGAGAGTGGCAGAGCCTGGCCCAGGCTGTCCAGAGAGGTTGTGGAGTCCCCTCCTCTGGAGAGATTCCAAACCTGCCTGGACAATGTGATTCTGGGACCCTGCTCTGGGTGACCCAGCTGGAGCAGGGGGGTTGGACCAGATGACCTCTAGAGGTCCCTTCCAACCCCCACCATGCTGGGATTCTGGGATTCTGTGAATCTGAAATAGATGGCAAGAGGCCTTAGAGCATGAGCTGCAGACTCCTTGGAGTCATTTCAACTGGTGATCCCAGGGAGCAGGTACACCCTGGCTTCTGAAGTGAGGTACTCTGACCTGACCTTGTGTGCCACCTAGTGCTGCTATTAGAAAAGAAATACCTTGAATTAGGCAGAAAGCTGAGCCATTTAATCACACCTACACTTACAATAGTCATATATCAGGCACAAGAGTCATCTACATCTTAAATTGAGACCGAGGAAGGCAAGCACGGAAATTTGTGGCCAACTAGAAACATGCAAATAAACTATCCACTTCCTAATATTATGCTTTCTTTCAAATAAAACCCTATTTTTTTTCCCATGTTCTGTTAGAATAAATGAGACACTTGGTCACAAATGACAGAAGCTTTGAGACTGTGATTAGGTCAAGATTTGAGAATACTCATGTCATCCATATGTTCCTGTGTTATTAATACAGAAGAGAGCAATGGCTTTGCTCTTAAGTGAGTATTTCTAATCCTAAACACAGAACATAAATACCTACAACTGGCATATAGAAACATAGATGGATCTTCACCTTCCTCTGAAGTGAATGGGTCACAAGTTCAAAAAGTATAGAAATTTGCAGAATTGCACAGAAAGCTGCAACATGACACATACACCCACATAAGCTTTGTCCTGGAGGCTGTTACTAGCTTAAAAAAAACAACCACCTCCCATCCAGTCTTCTCCTGGTTTAGCTACATCTAAAGCATTTCCATTAGGATCCTACATGTATTAATTCCTATTTTTCTTACCTTTCTAGAGGTACATGGCTCTTTAGAGGTATGAAGTAGAAATATGTCCATTCAAGTCAGCATTAATTGATGAGATTCAACAAGGGAGAGTTAAACTCAGGGACTGGACTTTACATACTGTACACACACCATCACAAGCAAATTCCTGAGTGACCACTTTGCCTCATCATAATTCTGTGTATTAAAGCCTGGGGACAAGGTTATGCCACTGGCAATCGTAGATATTCACAGGATGTGTTTATATCAAAACCCCTCACAATACAAACCTTCTTTTGTCTCCCCTTTCCCATTTTTAAGTTATAATGCATCAAAGAGAACCACTAGTTCACAGAAGCTTTTTTGGAAAAGCACTTAAGGCCTTGGATAAGTAAAGTGAATAATAAATTCGTCACTGATAATTTAGTACATAAAACATTTTTTTTTTTTTCTGACAAAGTTATAGCCCAATAAAGCCCAAGTCACCCAAATAATAGGTATGAAAAACTGCTACTGCCTTTGGAAAACATGGTGTGGAGGAAATAACAGGGTATACCAGATCAAAGTTCAGTGTATGAGCTTATAGAAGGAGAAGGTGACTCTCTTTGAAAGCAAACCTGATTTCCTTCACTCATATTCACACTGACACCCACAGGATCACAAGTACCAGGACATGGGTGTCCCACTAGTCTGATCAGCATTCATGCACCAAGAATGTGCTTCAGGGTTGTGTGGTCAGATTTCCTTCAGTGACACAAAGGACAAGAGACGATGCCCATTGCGTCTTAATTGTCACTCCTCTGTTCATCTGATGTTGACAAGGGTTGATCACAAGGTGATCACAATCACAAGGTGATCACAAGGTGATCACCATCACAAGGTGTTGGTTTTTGCCTGTGTCTTCTGTACCTTTGGGAGCTGGTGGCAATTCGTCTCTATCCTGTTAAGTATCTGTGAGCCTTTGATTTGTTGAGACATTTTCCTCTCAGCCTGGTTGCCCTGCGAAGCTACATGCAGATGTATTGGGCTCTTGATGACTTGTTAGTCCAGGTGTTCACATTTCAGAACTCAAGCACATATTTATGTGGCAGGCTACACCCAATCACACCTGTACTGGATCCCCAGCTACCCACACTTGATAATTTAATAAATGTCATTATTGTCTAAAAGAGCAAGCATGCCACAGGAGAACCTTCATCTTTTTACTTACATCTAAAATGGGTATGAAAAATGTAAAAGGCTCTCCTAGTTTACACTACACTGCACTGGTTCATACAGGGATAGTTGACCTGCCTGTGGTTTGACCTCACTCAAATAATCCCTCTTTCTATTCTCCGTCAGGCAGATGAGACATCTCTTTGGGAGCAATGTGTGGATAAACTTCATGTCCTCTCCCCAGAATGTTGATTTATGTGATATTATCCCTTTTTTTTACCTCTTTTTTTCCACAATTGCTTTTAATTTCCTATGTCTAGATACACTTTACTATACCTTATATGCATTTATCTAGTAGAGTTCATAAAATTGGAAAGCTGGCAAAGAGAACGTGGAGGTCAGAACAAAAGAGAGGAGATAGGAGAGGATACATTACTCTTCATGACTTCTGGGACACTCTCAAGAACTTCAGCAAAAAGAAACAAGAATCATATACATGTACACACCCATCTGAGAGCAGCATGCTATGCATTTTCACTTGGAAAACATTTTTAAAAAGCAACATTTTTCCTTTTTGAAAATGAAGTGGGAAGACAAGCAGAGGACAACCTGCAAAGAGATGAGCATTTTCAGCCTTGATAAGTTTTCATCTTTATTCTCTGGGCTGTCAAACAGACAAAAGAACAACAGGAAGCCAAAAGTGATCAACTAGCCATGCCAGTAAGTTAACTTATTTATTAATTCCAGTCTCTAAACTGAAGACTCAACCCCAGCTACACAGGAACAGCCAGTAGTTTACCACAATCCCCAAGCTTTTCAAGAGGTGGGGTTTTTGACACCCTCTGTGAGATGAACAGTTCTTGTATCTGACGAACGCAAACAACCCTCTCTCACAAACCTCCCGTACTGTGTCACGCCATATGGACAAAGGGAGGGGGTGTGAATGCAAAGAATGAGAAAGGTGCCTATCACTACCACAGAACTTGTATGGATTATTTTAGGATTAATTCCCTCTACAAGTTGCACACCAGTTCAAATTTGTCACCTGATTTGCCAAATGGTACTTTATTCCCTAACTAAACAAAACATGTATTTCTGTTATTGTTTATCTTAATGTTAATTATTACCTCTTATTTATGAAGTTAGCAAAATAAAGTTTTTTTCTTTTTTTTTTTTTCCTTGTTTTTCCCAGAGGTTTTTATATGTATCTTCCCCCATAGCTGTCATACCCAGCAGGTATAGTAACTCTCAAAATAGACATTTTTGGTAATTTTCTCACTGGAAAAAAAAGATGAAGGGACAAACTAGAAGGTTGGGAGAAAAGGAAATTTTGGTTGTCTACTGTTTCTGTACAGGAGTCAACAAAATAGATGACTCGTTCTCAAATTAGCAGAAGCAGAGAGTTACTCTTGAAGTGGTACCTCATGAAGCAAATAAATCAGCTTGGCCAATGAAATCCATCAAAGGAATCAGGCACAAATTAACATCAGATGTGACAACAGATTCTTATTCTGTAAATTTTGTGAGCACAGGAGGAGAAGAATCCTTCAAATCCTCTGTCCAGTGCAAGACATAATGAAACACTCTATGTAGGTCCTTACACAAATCCATGGAAGTCAGTTTGGAAGCTCTTCAGCCACAGTTCATCTTGGAGCTGAAACACCATTGCCATAGTGTGACAGTGCTCCTGCTCTACGTGTTCTCTTGGACATAAAATAAGAGGAAGATTTCTTCCAAATCTGTCTGTCCAGCTGCTGGCTTCCATGTTGTTTTTTTCTAATCTGCCTGTTGTCTTCCAGCATTGTTTCAAACTGAACAGCTCATAAAAAAGTGGGGTCAGTCTGTAAAGCCAGGGTGGACTAAAATACTTTAGCTCTTGTCAGAACAAAGCCCCTTGTGTATACTCTTGAAAGAGCACTGTGCAGTATCTTAAACAAAAATTATGCAAATGGGGAATGCGTTGTTCACCGCAAAGCTTCAAAAATGCCCTTTCATCTCTGGACACAAATCTGGATATGGCAGGGATTGCTGTATTTAGAGATGTGTTCTGTAGCTTTCCTAGCAGTTTAGGAAGAGGAAAATTAAAAGTGCTCTCCTAATTTAAGTTGAAATCAGAACACCCTGGGAAGGTGAGGTTTTGAAAATTTCACCTGGATGAAATCCAAACAGACTTAGGGTATAAAATGAAACACATCCCAATCAAGCCTGTTTTTGATGACTGCAGGCCTAAAGTCAGAGGTTTTGCATAGGGACCGGTTCCAGGTTACAGTTAGGTAAGTGTCATCCAGCCGGTAGCAGTGTAAGAAACCTTTTGGATTGGAAGATACAAGTTCTGCATACTCCTGTTCACCACAAACATTTTAACTGTCCAAATTTTGATGCTGTGCTTTATTTAAGTTCTTAAGTGACTGAAGTTCTTAAATTACTGAAGTTCCCAAGATTAGTCCTTTATTTCACATTAATCTTATACTGCCTTGTTCTGAGAAGGACTTCCAGGTAATTGGCAATCACTAAAATATTCCATCCCCAGGTAAGACTTGTAGAGTACCCAAAACATTGTGATGTAAATCTCTGTGGAGCTGCAGAGACTTGTTTGGCATCCACAGATACCATGAAACTCTTCGGGCAGTGAAGTGCAACGGATAGAAAAAGGACATTACCCAGATTACCAAGTAATTCCTGCTGCGCAAAGTGCTTTGCATTTGTTGGGGTTTTTTCTTCCCCATTCAGTGCTGCTCATGGTGTGACAATAATATATGACTTCTCCCAGTGCTGCCTTTATGTCATTTACATTCATTATTGTTAAAGAGCAGGGGACAAGGAGCCTTGGGCTAATCGTTCTTACCAGCCAAGTGAAACATCAAAACATTCTACACGTAAATATTTCCCCTTTTTCCTACCCTCTGGAAAGTCTATAAACATTTCAAAATCCCTAAGAATTAAGTCACAGCATCTAAGAACTACTCTGCTTGAAACACTCTGTATTTAATTGGTAGGGGCAGGAGCACCAACTACTTCAAATGAGTTCACTGAGAGGAAGTTTACAAGGTCTTGCTTGTCACATCCACACATCCATTAACAGCTACCCTGACACGCGCAATGGGCCTGACCCAGTTCACTGAGTCCAGGAGAGAGGGTGGGGGAGCCTTCTGGGAGTTGTGCCTTTGGTTAGAGCGAGCCACGGGGGAGCTATTTGCATAGGACCTTTGGCCCTTCCCTACACAAATCAAGGCAAGAGGAAAGACACACACTGCAGAGTGGTTTTATTTCCCATCAGCTGAAGCTCTTACAGAGTTGCAGGCAAAGAAGAAAAGATCACTGGGAGGCAGTGAGTAATGGTCAATCCCAACAAGCCCTACCACCATCTGCTGACCTTGAAATCCCTGAAGGCCTATCACAGAATTGTGATAACTTTTGCAATGGTCTGGAACCAGTCACTTCAAAGGAACTGGTGGTGGCTCAAAGAAGCAACTACTCCTCAGAAGCACCATCACAAAATTAGCTCCCCAGACAGAACTCTATAATGGTGAAACATACCCTGCTATTTCCATCCAAAGCTGGCCTTGAGCCAAAGCTGAGGGCTGACTGGCCCAAGGTCTCTGGCAACTCTCTCCAAAACAATCCCAGGAAAACTGCCATGCGAAATGAAAACCCAAAATAACACACGTTGCCAGAGCATGTTGCAAAGCCCTCATTTACTTAATGAACTACCTGTAAGGAGAACGCAGCAAGGCACAGGGTGGCACCAGCACAGAATTTCCATAGCTGGTGGAAACAACTGAACCAGATACGCTGAAATGTTTTCATCTGGGTTTGTATGATTTAACCTCACTGAGAGATAAGCTGAGACATTTTCAGCTGGGTTTGTATGATTTATCTTCTCTGCGCTGAGGGCTAGGATGAGGAATAAATCCAAAAATATTTTAGACACCCTCTCTGCATAAAGAGAAAAGTAGTGGAAGAGAGTCATGTCAATATTAAAATACAAATATGTCAACATTAAACCAAATTTACAATGGGAGGAGCTTTGGATAATATTCCTACAACACCGCTCAAGAACCAAAAGGAAACATCTGATGTTTTCCCTGGCAGGAATGGAACCAACTGGGCTGTGCGTCCGGTATCTTACAGCCACTGTAGTGTTTATTTTCTATTATTTTCTATTTTTATATATTTGCTCATGATACATTTTCCCTAGTCGAAAATTCTAGGGAAATTAAAAGCAGCGAGACTTTATTTGCTGATGGCTATCACAAATTACCCTTGGAGGCTCATTTTTAGTCTAGTAAGCCAGTCAGGTTTTTACGCCATTACATAACTGGCTGTCTCAAAAGCATAAAAGCATTTGAACAATTTCTAAATGATTTGCCTTTGCTTAGAGTCATATGTCTTGGCAAGACATAACATGATGTGATGTCTCCTTCACAATCATCTAATTTCATATTGAAAAAAGCAGGACTTGCTCCAGATTTTTTCTCCTGAACTGCACATTTTATCGGCAGAATCTTCCCTTGTTCTGACCCAAGTAATGTAACTCACACCTTCAATTCCCACTGGTAACTACAAATAATTACAGCAAGTTACCCACTTGCTTGACTTTCTAAAGGCATTTTAAGGAAAATGATCATGGGGAACAGTTTTTATCTGGTCTCTGAGTCCTTTTCCCTCTCCAGCAACCAGCTCATATAATTTAATCCCTTTTATTTCTCCATTTCTTCCTATTTTTTGTCAATTGCAGGAGTATGTTGGAAGCAAGGCAAAATTGCAAACTATTACAAGAATATTGGAAAATGCTCCTGATTTAATTCAGGAGATGACTAGAAAGAAGACTAGGGAATTTGGGTAGCCTGCACTGGGCATGAGCTGGTCCAGGAACCTCCCCACCCTGGCACAGGCTATTACTACAATTTGTGCTGCACAGTCCACTGGCCAGCCCTGTGTCATGGAACATTTTTATTTGTCTGACACCAGATGAATCCTCCAGCCACGCAGCTGTGAAGGGTCCAGTTTTTATTAACTCAACATCTTAATATCAGTATTCTAAATCCCAACTAGTCCTCCCTGAAGAACATACCTTAATGGCATCTTCTGTGGGCACTGAAGTGAAGGCTACCAACAAGAAGCTGTGGAGTGGAGCTTCAACTAAATGCACTGAATGTCATTATTCAACAAGTTGTTCCTGGTCATAATACAACCCCCAGTGGAGTGGCTTCAAAATTAATCTGCTGATCACAGTAAGTTTGTTGGCATCACAGCCATCAGCACAGCAACCTTGGCAATACTTGCAAAGCGGCGTTTCAAAACCAGAGGACAAGCTGAAGACAGTTCACACTTCCAAATACTTGTACTAAAATAAATCTCCACTGAATGTCATTATATGTGCTGTGGTGAATCCACCTGATGAGATTCTGCTGTTGATCACCAAAGTCCCATCACATACCGCAAATTTAAAAGCTCTACAAGAAGTCTTGCTGCCCTGTGCAGCAAGCTCTCACAACTATTATTCACATATGAGCTTCACATATAGAAAATTTATTGCAATATGTTAGACCTTGAGAAAAACTCCTCTGTAGCTAAGAATGTGGAAAATCATGATGAGTTATTACACTTGTGTACTTAAGATTTTAAAAATATCCTGATACTTCTATTAAATGTTACTTTAAGGACAGAAGTTACAATGAATTGCCTGAGTTAACAGAATCATAGAATCATAGGTTTGGGTTGGAAGGGACAAGGCCATCCAGTCCAACCCCCCCGCACCAAGCACGGACATCTGCAACTAGAGCAGGTTGCTCAGAGCCCTGGCCAACCTCACCTGGAATGGTTCCAGGGATGGGGAAGCAACCACCTCACCAGGGTCTCACCACTCTCAGCATCAACAATTTCTTCCTCCTCTCCAATCTAAATCTTACTCTTTTAGTTTGAAACAACCACTCCTTCTCCTGTCCCAACAGGTCCTGCTAAAAAGTCTGCCCCCATCTTTCTGACAGGCCCCTTAAAGTACCGAAATGTCACAAACATAGTCCATAAATAAATCCACCTCTGCACAGTCACTGGTAGTCACGTACCTTTATGGGCTGTGACTGCCCACAGAACTGTATCACTCTGCACAGCCTCACTCATCAAAGCTTTCTGGGAAAAAACTCAGTATCCCATCAGACAAACAACTACATTAGCAGAAGCACATGAGCTGAACTTAGGCAGTGCTAATTAGGTGGGGGTTTTGATCATAATATTCTGTGAATACAGATGATTTATAGTTATATGTAGTTCTAAATATACTATGTAGCCTATGTATAGTATATATAGTTATTTATGTGGATAAATGTTTTAAGTGGGGTTAAGGGACAAGGAACATTAGTATCACATCCTGGATTCAGCTCTTACTTTTAAGCATTTGATGAATACAGCAATGAATGTCATATCTACAAGACCTGTGGATGTCTTTTGGTGACTGACAGCAGCTCACCTTATGAAACACTGAATTGTCAGGAAACCCTGCAGACTATTGGTTACCAGACAGAACAACTGCACTGTTGGGAACTGATTTGATAAATGCTTTTGTAGAAAAAAACAAAACAAAAACAATTAAAAAAACCTCTTCCTTGAAGACATAATGTTTAGTTTCCACAAACTGAATGAGAAAAGGGATTAATGAATAAAACTGAAGAAACTGTAGTACCCAAAGAGGTGTTTTATGTAAAAAGCATTATGCAGAAACAATTTTCTGCTCAGTAAAACTTACTATAGTTTCCTTTGTCCAGTTTAATGTCAGTGTGCTGGAAAGCAATGGAAAATTACAAAGTATGGTATTCGTAGCATAATAGCAGAGCAGCTTTCAGCCACACAACAAAAGAGTGTGAGACTGGATGAAAGAATACACAGAAAGGTAAGCAGGAAGTAGTTAAAAGACAAGTCCAGCATCTGCAGTGAGGAATGTAATATTTACAGAGCTTCTCTCCCTGGCTGGATTTTTGGTGGAGGTTTCCCACACAGAAATGTTTGATTGCTTTGATATATCAAAACTTGCTATATATGGCATAGAAGCAATTACCCCTGAGTTACCGCCATTCTGTGAGATAACAAAAAGCAGATCAACTGTCAGCTGACTTTTCTTCACGTAAGGGAGTTACAAAATCTCATGCCATCTTTTTTTTTTTTTGAGCTGTGATCAAATGTCTACATAGGAAATTCAAAGCCTATTGAGGCTGCACAGAGAGAAAAACAGGGGATCTGCTGAAAAAAACCACAGAGAACTGAATCACAATAGCAGAGAAGATCACAGTTTGTGTTCAGTAGCCAACTGCCAATAAAAACTCCCTTTTTTTTCTTCATTCAATTACCAATGAAATATATTTTCCATTCTAAGAGGTACAGTTCAAATAGGAAGAAAATCCCATAGATGAGTGTATCCAAAAATTGCCTGAAAAAAAACAAATAAACAAACAAACAAAACCCCCCAGCCTTTTCCTTTTAATTCACCATAAGAAAAAAAGAACTAAGTCTTGCCACCAATTATAAAAAAAAAGGACATAAAGTAGGTAGGATTTTTTTCAGAGTCAGTCTCTTCCTCAATCATAGTTGATAAAAATGTGCTTCACACTCCAGTTGTCTAGACTCCTTGGAAAAAGCTTGTCCTAGAGAGCTTCAAGATGAGTTTAAGTCATCTAGGGCTTGTTTTCAGGAACGAGTCAGGCAGGACTTCATTTGTGACTACCAAGTTTGCAAATGAGGAAAATAATGATGTCGTCCAATACATTTCATCGGAAAAAACAAAACACGGCTCTGGAAGCCGTTCTGCTGAGGCTTCATTCATTAACTTTCATTTAAAAAAACATGAATTCAACATCTAGTCACCTCCCAAAACAGAGTTCAACCATGCTTCGGATAAGGCAGTGATTCAAATTTTAGCTGTTATTAATGAGCAATTCCTGCATTTTCTCTCTAGTCTTGTGACAATTTTATGTTTACCACGTATCAAGAAGCGTGCAGCCACCCTATAGCCACATTTTAACACAGGGAACAGCCAAAGAATTTGCAAAGCAAAGAGGCCTCCCTGGGAGAAACATGGCTGTGATGCAGTGGAATGAAGAAGGGTACAAATGTCTCGTTTCACATGTCCCCCTGGTTAAATTTGATGTTAAGTCCCTATTTTCACCTTAGTTTCACCCCAGCCTTTGACTTTTCACAGAATCTGTCAAGAATGTCAGAGGATTAAAACAAGAACTCAGAGATGCCAATAAAAACAGAAGCATGGAAAGGGTTGCTTGATTGCGGTTCAGTCCAGGTAGATATTAATGATAGAAACCACAATCTTCCATATGGGAAAACATCCCCCAAAACTCCTGGTGGTTCCCAAACAAAAAACAAGCAGTGAATTTATGTGTCTTCCTCAGCCGCTAGAGTGCAAAGGAAAGCTGTTTTGAAAAGGGAAAATAAAAACATGGGGCCTAAACTTGCTCAGGTCTTGCCTAAATTGATTATAGCTTTTCATGCTGCCTGCCTAATTTTTGTACACTTCTTTTTCTGATAATTCCAGGAGAAGAAAAAAACAAAGTAATCTGATTAGGATGAGGGCACATCCCCATTTTCCTAAGCAATGTTCAATGCCCATAGTTACCCCATTCAACTGACCTCCTCCTCAGCCTCATACTCCTCATCTCCCTCAAGCCAGTCTGTGTCGGCAGCCAGAGCCTGGCACACGCATTTCTTGCCAATCACTGTCCATGGTATTTCTGCAGAGTGTGAGACAGCCCCGTTTCCAGACCTCACATGCTCCATATTCATTCCTGGTTTTTGACTGGAACTAATTTATTTTGTGTTTCCAAAAATACCAAAATTGCAGTAGCCTGGAAACTCCACAAATGAGACACCAATCAATGAAGCCAGGACTGAAATGACCCAAGCTCTCCATGAGGGTACAGAATAAAGAGACAGAGACCTGGTCAGACAAACCAAGTGGGTGATTACATGAAAGTTTAAAGCAACTACATAACCAAATGCTTCTGTTAACACAGGTCTGATTAGCAGAAGGCAGCAAAGAAAGCTTAAAGATGTCTATTCCTTCCTAAAGGTCCTTTAAATTGTCAAGCTCATTTTCAGAACATCCAGAATTGTTATCGTATCTTTGTACCCATCTGCCTCAGAGTGTGTTTCTGTTTTGGATGCAAACTTTTCTTCGATGGCAAACCTCAGATTGAGCACATTTTGCAACAAGAGAGCAGAAAAGTACAGACTGAAGAAACCAAAGTGGCTCACTTGCCAGGAATTTACTGCACTAGTAAACATGATGACAAGGCTCCCACAGCCCCAAAGGAAGGGAAAACATTGGAAACATATTAAAAAAACCTCGAGGATAAATTCACAGCTAGTTTAAGTGCTGATTACAATAACATTTACTCCCTGTGAGCTGATAAGAGGAGCTTTGCTTTACCAATGTTATTTTCGTACAGTGCATGGATCCTACGCAATCTATTGGCTGGATGATTTTGCCATTTTCATAGAAATCTGTAAATGCAAACAATGGGTAGGGAAAAAAAACATGTGTTTTCTTTCATTATTTTCTATAGAGTACCTGTAAATATTTTTACTCATGCTTCTGTGAATGTGTCACCAATACCATCTATCCTTTGGAGTATCTGTGATAGATCCGTATACTCTACACGTCCAAGCTCACAGTGAACATCAACCTGACAGGGCTCTGATGTGAATCTTTGTAACTACAAACAGAAATATCACTGAATCCCATCATGGTGGGGGTTGGAAGGGACCTCTAGAGATAATTTGGTTCAACCCCCCTGCTCCAGCAGGGTCACCCAGAGCAGGGGGCCCAGGAGCACATTGTCCAGATGGGTTTGGAATCTCTCCAGAGAAGGAGACTCCACAG
>JANHFX010003000.1:0-34960 GCA_027560015.1 Chloroceryle amazona
CACTCCCTTTCCATCTCACACAGCCTATTAAACCTGACTCGTTCGGTTTAGATGTTCTGAAATCCTGGTACATTAATCACTTGTGTTTGCACACACTTTATGTGGGTTGTTGGTCATGGTCTGTAGTTATACTGGCTGTCTCCCTTGCTTACTTAAAAGTACAATCCAATTGAAAATAAAGATTTTGCAGGTTTGCTCATTTCACACAGCGCTAGCAGCTGGTAAGTGTCTTTTGCAATTCATCAGAGGCCTCCCAGACCACCTGCTCTTGGCATCCTGCAAACAGCTGGCTCTGTGTAAGTACCATAAGCTATTATCTTACTCAATAAATAATGAAATAAAGAAAGAAGGCAGGACAAAATCACGTCTTTGTAAATACCGTACATTCATGACTAGCCATCCTGTTCTGGAGAAGCAAATCAAGTTAAGATCCTTCGCCGGATTTAGCAGTACCTTATGACAGAAGATGGAGATAAATCAACACCAATACATAGGGCTCTCTATTTTCTTTCATTTTGAAACCTGCTCTATTTCTGAAAAGGCCAGAGGGAGCTTTTATGAAACTTCAGCTAATGTCACCAGATGTCCCACTACTGAGAGGTGACTCCTGGTCTCTGAAAGAGTGCCCCACTTACATTTTTTTTGAAATGAACTTTTGTCTTCTCTTTCTGGTCCCAAGAGTAGATACGAGGTCACCTACTCCTCCCCAGCTGCCCAGGAGGCTGCTGCCAGGTCTCCTCTGAGCTGGAGGAAGAGCTGCCAGCTTGTCAGGCAGGAGGTGGGCTGGACTTCAGATGGAAAGGGCCATGGGCTGCCAGAGATGGAGCACAAAATGCACCCCTGTGGCCAGAAAGGAACTTCAGAGGTGAGAGGAGGAAGAAGATGATGAGGAAAACTGTGTGATAATATTTCCTCTGAAGATGAAGAACAGTTCTAGTAGGAAAGTGCTGCATTTTGGGCACAAAGCCTGTATCTCATAAGGACTTTTATTTTAAAATCTATGAATTTTATAAGGTGCATCTAACAGATTTCTTGCCCTGCAAACAAAGGCAATAAAGAAATGCAATCTGTTGCATGAATGATTTATATCAACCCAATTTAAATGTAAGGTCTAATTTACCTTTTTTTTTTATTTTGTCCTTTTTTCTTTTTTTACAATGGCCTCCTGGTTTATGTTTGCTGTAAACTGAGGATGCGAAAGATGGCATGGAAATCTGACTGCCTGAGCTGTGGAGAAAACTGGGAAGTTCAGTGTCTGCCATGGTTTGCAGACATAGAGCCACTCATTCTCCCACAGAGGAAAGTGCTGCCTGGCAGGCTGGCTCATTCCCTTTAACAGCAGTCCCCTTGTAGCAAGGTATTAATCACTGTGAGAAAGGATGCTGATGCTCCTGGTATTGCAAGTGAGGACTGGGAGAGGAGCATTTAAAAGCCAGCTTTTAATATCCTAAAAAAAAAAAAAAAGTACTTGCAATGGTTTCCAGAATTAATATTTTCTCCTTCCTGCCTTGCAACCTCTATGTGGGAGCTGCTACTGAAACTGCAGACCGAGGTATCATTCCCTCTTCTGAATTCAGATGGAGCAGCTGACTCCTAAAGTGGGGTGGAAGGGAAGAAGCCCTCATTTGATTCCGTCTGTGCCAGGCAGCACAGCTGAGCTGGCACTGGGATGTTTTAGTTTGCTCCTGTCATAGATCAGTGGCGAATTAATACCTTCCTGACACGGTGTGTAGCCAGGAGGGGAGTGAGGCAGATACTCTACCTCGGAGAGATGTCTCTGATGGACCCCTTAAAATCCTGTGATTGACAGGGCCATGCCATGCACTTCTAATGAAGCATTTAAATGCCCCAGTAAGTACAGCAAATGTGCATGACATCCCTGCAAGTTTTTTCTGTTTCATTTCAACCTTCCTGCCCTTTCCAGTCTCCCTCTCCTCTTGTTTCCAAGAGCAGTCAGTTCCAGAGACCAATTCACATATAAACACAAGATGCAAACCAACCTGTCCAGCATTCACCTCTCTTTTCAGTAGATGCTGGGGACAAACAGCCACAAAGTCTTAAGAAAACTCTAACACGAACAGCAGTGGCTGGTTTCTGATAACAGCTTTCAGGACTGGTTTCCAAGCCTGCTACGTGTCAGACCATCTCTTTGGGGCATTGCTGTTCCAGCAACAGGGTGGCCCATTCAGGGAGCATAGCTGGCCAGAGATGTCACGGGGGGAACTACTCCCCTCAGCATCCCCAGGCAGTGTTTTGCTGATTAAATGGAAGCAAAGGAGCAATGGACTTTGACAAACGTGGAGCCGTTTGGCTGCTTCAACCAATCTTGTAAGGTCTCGGGAGAAAAATAGCAGAAAGTGTGGCAGCAGCTCTGTGGGTGTCAATGGGATCTGCAGAAGGTGGTGAGAAAGATCTAAATTGGGCTCAGATACTGAATGTTTTGCGACTCCTCTCCTGTGGCATTGATACACTTTTGCCACTACAGAGATGAATACTGTCCTTCTGAATGCTGTGTGGTTTCTTGTGCTTGGCACTAGACTGGAGCCTGAAGCAAAAGCACAGCCGTAAATGTTCCTCCATTCTGTGTATTGGATTTTCTTTATGTCCAATATCTTGCAGTTTTTCCTCTTTTTTTGCCACTAAGCATTTTCTGATATTTGTGGCTAGGAGCTATAGTTTTTATGATATTTTCAGTACACTGCATGCTTGTTTAAAGTGCACCTTATAAAACTTCAGTCCTCAGCCAGGTCTCTATAAACTGGTTCTGTTTTACATCAACAAGCTTCAAACCTTCCTTGCCATTCCCTACCCTCCCCTTTTAATAACGAGGCAATCTATAGCAACATTTTTTCTTGCATGTGGTGATGCAGCCTACTCAGAATTCAAGACAGGAGGCTTTTACTTTACTTTATTATTTCACCAAGACTAAAATCCTCCAGATACTATTTTCATTTCTAAGAGCAGCCTGGGTAAACACTGAAGATGGAATTAAGAATTTTGTTCTTGACAGAAAGAAGCTTGAATAAAATGAGCATGGGACATGGTATAACCTAGCCAGAAACACCTCCTTCTCAAAAAAAAATAAAAATAAAACCACAAAATAACTACAAAGAAAACCTAGAAATTCATTATGAGCACAGGCTCGCCCTATCGTATCTCAGCTTCCAAACACCCTGAAACATATGAGCAGTTCAGAACTGATCTCTGGTCTGGACAAATCTGCAGTTTTAATATTAATTTTGATATTAATTTTGAGGAGTATGGCTTTGCATCCAGCAGCTTGTGGTTTTCTATAAAAAGCAGCGATGGGCAAAGCTCAAAGGGTACAAGCTTTGGTTTACATCCATCCTTCAACGACAAGAATATTTCTCTGAGAGTGAGTGGACTACCACAAGATCTGCAAACTGGGGTTAGAAACACCATGGGTTTTGGGATGATATTGACAGCTCCCATCAGGAAGAATTACACAGGTAACCTCTCCCGTATGACCCTGATGCCTCTAACGAGTGTATTACACCACTTCTGTTAGAACCTGTCTAGAACCCCCAGCCAAGGCCAGAGCACCCCTGCAGCAGGCATGTGGTGTATATATATATACACACACATATGCACTAAGAAACAATGCTGTGAAAATAATAAGAAACTTACTGCTGAGAAAGCTGAGGAGGGACTATATACAAGGTCTTGTGGTGATAGGACAAGGGGTAATGGCTTCAACCTGGATGAGGGTAGACTTAGACTAGGTATTAGGAAGAAATTATTTACATTTAGAGTGGTGAGACACTGGAACAGGTTGCCCAGAGAAGCTGTGGATGCCCCTTCCCTAGAAGTGTTCAAGGACAGGTTGGATAGTGCCTTGAGCAAACAGGTTTAGTGGGAGGTGTCCCTGCTCGCAGCAGGGAGGTTGGAACGAGATGATCTTTAAGGTCCCTTCCAACCAAAACCAGTCTGTGATTTTATGGAAAAAAAAAAGCCATCAGTGAATCCCATTTATCAATTTCACACCAAACTCACTGGTGCAAACTCAGACATATTTTGTGCTTGGATGAGAGGCACATGCTTGCAAAACTGGATCTCATTAGAAAAAGGATTCCAGAAAGAAAGTATTTTGTTATTGTTTCAGTGTTATTTTCATGGAGGGAATGGAGTATCAGCCTCTCACTCGTGGAAGTTATTCCCAGCCTCTTCTGAATATCATATTCCACTCCAGCACTTGCTTCCCTTTCTCCAAGCATCATCACGCACAAGGCAACATGTTTTTCAAGCTGCCTGCAACTGCCACTGAAACTCCCATACTTTAGTTAAAAACTAAAAGCAAATGGAGGATATGGAGTATCAATGGGAGGTAGCAGTCAAGCTGATGGTGCAGCACTGTTAATTACACAATACTTTTATTGAGCAATTCAGTGGTAATTCTTACTGCTATTCCTCCTTAATAAGATCCATTGTGCACCATAAAATAGTAACTAGGACACAGTTTGTATTCCACGTGCATCTCATATCTCTTTAGCAGGTTCTTCCATATCCATAATCTCATCATTATTACTATTACCCTCAGAAGAGAGTTGACTTGCATTAATCAGACAGGCTGCCATTCCCTTGCCAGGTTTTCTGCAGTTTTATTGTGCTTTTGGACATTTTAATTAACTTGAAAAATTAATTAAAAATCTTACCTTATTAATATCTCCTACCTTCCCCCTACTCAGCAATCTATTATCACTGTTTATCATCACTGACCATTCAGTTCTAGGATGGTCTTGTAATGGGAGAGCACACCAGAATGCCCAGGTAATGCTGAAATGCCAGGGCAACTCAGAGACACCTTAAAATGCTCAATCTCATCTTTTACTTAAACTATATATGGTTTTTGGAGAAGTAAAAACAAACTTCCACAGCTCATTAAAGACTATTCCAATTCCTTCCCTCTCACAATCCATCTTAAACACCCAGACCTTTCATCTGTTCTTGTACAGCTGGTTGGAGATTGCCAGAGAATGGACTGAATGAAATGAAGGCCAACTCATTTGAAGGTGCAGTGACACATCCCTGACACTTGGTCACCAATCACATTAGTTAGAGCTTTACAATCTTCTGTAGGAAAAAAATAAAAATAACTAAACAGCATGTTCTAGAAATGAATAAGGAGTCTGTGGAATTTACTCTGAAAACATACATAGTATAATAGAGAAAAACCCCATCTTTCTACTGGCAGTTTTAAAACAAGCTATGGAACTTGGTAAAGGACAGTTGCCCTAACACAAAATTCTTTAGTGTGGTTTAAAACCCCCAAGAGCCTGCAGTATTTTGTACAGTAAATAAATAAATAAACAGATACAGTGCTAGACAGAAAAGGTATTTTTTCATGCATTTTTGTCCTTTTTGCCATGCTCCTCTCAATTGCCAAGCACTATTAATGTGATTAATTCATGATTGCACTAGAGTGAGCGGTTCCACTGGGGCCAGCTAGACTACAGCAAAGAGCACACCATGCCATAAGGGTGCACAAGCATGTCCTCAACATTTGTTTGAGGTGCCAGCTGGGATGTCACCTCTGTTCTCCAGCTCATACAAAGTGTGATGCCTGGACTGAAAGATTTGGAAACAAACCATCAGCTTTTTGATTCCATGCACCGTTATTTTGAATTGTTTGCTTTTAGTGGCCACGCAATGGTTTGTCAGTAGAGCTGCTACATATTAGCCCAACTTTAAAACTTATTCAATACTGTATCTGGGTCTTTTGTTAAGAAGAGCCCAGAGAGACCTGAGTCAGTTCCTCAGGTTTCAGGAATGGGAGTCATCAAGCTGCTAAAGTGATAGATGATTGATAGATAGATTGAGCCCTTCCTTGGCAGGGCTCATCTCCTCTTTCCCAGGGAAAGAGAGAGACAGCATCAGATACTGTAGTCATCCACATATGGCTTCTATAGGGAAAACAAAGAAATAAACCCAAGTTCCTACAGACATTGCTTGTGATGCTGAACTTTTAGAAAGAAATAGGACTTGCTGGAGACCTGGTGAAGTTCAAGCTCTAGTTTCTCATCGTAAAGGCATTTGGTTCATGGTTTAGGAGATGTGGGTTCAATCCCATCTATGGGCATCCTGCGTGTAAAAGTCATTTAGACACTGCCTGTCTCTGTCCCTTACCTGTAATCAGAGCCAGGTAAGCAGCTACAACTAACACTACTGCTCAACAGAGAGAGCTAACAGCAGGGAAAAAGTTACTTAATTATTGTTAATTAAAAAACAAAGCAAAACAAAACAAAAACAAACAAACAAAAAAACAAACAAACAAACAAAAGTTAAGTGTTCCCAGCAGATGAAATACAAATAGTCAGAGCAAACTCAGCACATTTGCAGCTCCTTCCAGACAGGACAACTCCAAGAGATCTCCATAAAGGAGGACGATCCAAGAAAGAAACTGCCTGTGGTTTTAATCCTTCCAAAACCAAAGAAATTATTTTTTAATTGGTGTCAGAATTTCATGCACAAAGGCATTCACCTGCTTTTCATCCAACACCTGGATTACTAGAAGACAAAGAAAAAGGAGTGACCAGTATAGCTTAAATCCTAACAAAAACCACTTTGAGGTAGTTTAGAACTGCACATCTTATTGCAGCCAGGAGAGAAGCTTCTGAATTATTTAGTAACCTCAGGCCTTTCAAAAGGAGACGAAACTCATTGCCCAGTTCCATGGGGCTTAGATGAAGTTGTGCGGGTAGGAGTATTAGATATTTATTCGGCATGAACTTTGATAAATAATTTACCAGTTCAACTGTGACTAACAAGATCGCTGAATGGTGAAATCTCTGCAGTAAGCAAATAGAAATGTTTCCTCTGTCGACTGTGCAGGTGAGGTCCCAAACTCATCAAAAGAAATACAGGCTGCATTTTGTAAAATTCAGCCAGTTAGCCAGGATGCTTCATGGCAATGGGTGGGTGTCCTGCTTCATAGTTGGCATTATTGACCCAGTCTTACCTGGAGTATGGGAACTTGAGGGGTTTATTAATAAAAGCCTGTACTGCTGGATCAGAGGGGCCCTCTGCTCAGTGCCACAATGCTTTTCACACAGAGGTGTCAGAGAAACATAGAAACAGTTTCCCCATCTCTCCGTGTCTTGTTCTTACAGTGAACAGGCAAAGAGTATACGAATCCTTCTGCTCAAAACCCAGACAGAGCACTTCCAGCTGTGTGTACAGAAGGGAAGGGAGTCCTCCACTAACGGTGTTAAATGTACAGAAGCAGAATTTATGCGCATTCCTAAATAGTGTATCTTTCTCCTTCTTTTTAAATAGATGGCCCAGAGGCCTTCTTTAAACCCCCTGTCCCGCTTTTCTTTTGAACTAACCCCATTTATACTCTTGCAGTTGCGCGTGCACATTGTCAAGCAATAGTGACATCAAGTGGTCTGGCTTAGCTGATCACCAGCATTTTTCTCTCTCCGCTCATCCCAAGGGCGGATATCGATCGTCATCAATCCTTTGTGTAAACAGATCTGAAATAAATCCAGCGTCAGATATCTATCCTGTTGAGGGTATTGCTCATCAGCATGATTTAAGTTATGTATATATGTGAGTATGGTATGATTTACAAGAGACCTTCCAATGTCTCACTGTATGGTAGTTTAAAAGTTCTCTATCAGAAATATACCTGTATAATCATGACAGTAAGAAGATTAAGAGCCACCTTCTCCCATCTGATCTATAGCACCAGTAGACCAGTGAAGCAGGAATGAGTATTATTTAGTGTTTGTATTATTGAGCGCCTAGTATCCTCCAGCAGAGATCAGGGCTCTGTTGTGCAAGACACTGCAAATACATGAGGAAAATGTTCCCAGCACCTAGAGATCTTGTAGTCTCCCCAGTGAGAAATGAAAAAGGCAGAAGCGGTCAGCAGGTAGGAGACCCCAAGACTGTGGAGACACAAAATCAACATAGCTATGTAGTCCCACCCCGCCAGCTTCCTAAGCAACAAAAACCCTCTTTTATAGATACACAAGCCCTAAAAATAGGAAGGCAATTGTGATGACAAAAGCAACACTGTTGCCTGAAGGTATCTGGCAAATAGACCAAATAAATCCAAGGTCTAACCGTTGCCTGAGACCGCAGCAAAACCTTTTCCTTTTCCCTAGTGATAATGCAATGGCAGGTCCCTCTGCTTCTCAAAACCAACAGCTGAAAATGCTGTTCCCTCACACCTACCAGCTCTTTGAAGATTTCAGAGAGGTGTGCAGGCTGGTGAGTTTAAACTATTTTAAAGCTATTTTCGCCATATCCATAGTGATTGGTTAATTTGCTGTTTCTTGTGAGCAGTAAGTGACCTGATATATTTGGATGGTCACAAATGCTACTTTCGCAAACTCTCCCAAAATTCTGAAAGTTTTCTGGGCCAAAGGCTTAAATTCATAAAGGTATCGTGGGAGGTGGTATCATAAGCATGCCAGCTTTAACCCCGTAGTGGCAAGTGTAAAGTACAGAAGACACAAGAGAACATTCCTAAAAAGGATGGTAAGGAGAAAGGTGTATGATCAGGGATGCTTTGGTCTTCCACATTAAAGGTGGAAGGACTGCACAGCCACTCTAGTCTGGCTGCAGCTGTCCAACCCTGAAGCTGGTCACCAGGCACATACCCAAGCGAGCCCCTGATTGCCAGCAGGCACTGAAGTCTCTGAATGCACTTCAGGAGCATTGACCGTCACGCTGGTTCACCTACAACTGGCACTGACTCTTCCCCTCGTGCTGAAACCACACCTCCAGTTTGCTGTAGAACCACTCGGCTCCTCTGTATCAGAACTGCAGTATGAGAGAGATGGGTTTCCTGACAGTAAGGGTTGACCATGGTCTTGTTCTGTGTTTCTTTCCCATTTCCTAACATTTAAACAACCAGATTCCTGTCTCCTTCCTGCTATATTGAGAAGCTAGCTGGTTACACCTACTCATAGAGCCCTTGTATGTGTTCCCAAGCCCAGCTGAGCTGAGCAAACCAGTATTGATTGTCCCATGGCACACAGCACCATGCTGCACACCCAGCATGACCTGTATGGCACAGGCACAGCACACACAGTACCACAGTGCGGGGGGGGAACCAGGAGGCCCAGATTATGGGCCCCGCTGCCCCATGCTGTAAGACAGCCCTGGTTATTGCTGAGTACAGGTGCAAGTGAGAGAACATGTTCCTTGTTATTAGCTATTCACCATGTGTGCTCCAACATTCATTAGTCTCCTGTTTAACTAGAGTTATTCAAGTAAAGGAGCTGAGACAATACCATATGACTTATGTGAACACACACACCATGAATAATGAATAGTGAATAGCCAAAGTGAACCTCTCACTGGACTGAAAATGCTTTGTCCAAGCTGTTTAACAAATACTTAGGAATAATATTCCCATTGATAGAAATTGGTTCTTGATGAGGAATAACTGATGCACTCACAGAAAAAAAGGAAAAAAAACCCAACAAACAACAACACAACAAGAACACACACACCAAGCCTCCTAATTTACTGAATTTACTCACAGTGAATAATCTCAGTATAGTCTCTACTCTCCTACAACCATGGGAATCCTCCCTTGGATCCACAAGAGAAGGAAATGTAGTTTTATGTATCTCAGACCATCTTTTTTTTGTTGCTGTTCTGGCTTTTTGTAGTTTTCTAGACAGTAGTAGTACTGAAATAATTTCCTCTGACAGCAAACTGTGAAGTGGAGGCACAGGGAAAAAGTAGGACAGTGTTGCAGCCACGCAGGGGCTTGTTCACCCTTTCAGGTTTTGAGGGGAGGGATGTTCCTTCCAGTAACAAGTTGCCTAGATAAGATGCAGGGACTATGCAAAATGAATGGAGATGCTCAGGCACAGACTTGCTCTGTCATTCGGGTTTGTCAGGGGATGACATTTACTCTGGCTTTCTCATGTTGGGTTGTCATGTTGTGTTGAATTCAGTACTTGACCCAGAAATGAGAGGTAGCAGGATCAGAATGGTAAGACAGCTAACAGCGAACATTACACGAGCTGGAAATTATCTCTTACAAAGCAAAAAAAAGTAAACCCAAAGCTAGCTGCCTCCTGATTATTACACTAATAACAGATAGGCTGTGAGATATGCACGGGCTATACATGAATGCATTGGAGAACAGCTTGAAAACTGCTCCAAACTGCTTAGGAGAGCTGTTGAGGAGAAACTAATCTGCAAGGCTTCCAAAGCAATCAGAACTCTAAACAGTCTCAAATGGTTGCATCTTCTGCATTATGTTCTGCCGCAAAGTGCTGTGAGCCTTGAATTCAATCACAGAGATGCAAGCTGAAAGTGAGGAGCTGTAGCCACAGCTTGATTCTCATGCAAAGCTTACCTCACTTCACCAGAAGGATCCAGGATAGCATTATAAGCCAGATTTTCACATCCTCTGCACTGTGGCATAGCACATAGCATCATCCTCAGAAAACACGTGACCTAACAGAAGTAGAAATATATAGACCCACGACGCCAAAAAAGAATTTGCCCTTTGCAATCAAGATCAACTTTTGGTCTTAACACACCTCTTAGGTCCATTTTATTTCATATTACTCTGTTTTGGTTTTTGCACAGGAGCCACGGGCAGTGCTGCAGATAGAGGGGAAAATCCCAGGGCTGTGTTAAAAAAGTGCCAGATGTAAAGCAAAATGGATTAATACACTTTTCTACAAAGTGGTAAAATGAAAACACAATTGATGGACTTCCACACAGTTTGCCTCAGGCAAAGAGCATTCCATTAAAATAAAAATACATTCGGTTAGAGCAAATTAAATGTTCCCAAGGAGGAATAGCTTGAGGTCAAAGGTGAAGCCACTCTACTTGCACACATGTTTTCAATCTCTTTGACCTCTGTGATCAGCAAAGCTCAGATGTGCAAAGGGGAAGAAGCTTAAAAGAGATTGGGAAGAATAATAAAAAAAGAAATAATACAAAGAAATGCATAAAAGATCTGTCTAGCATAGCTGTAAACTCCCTGTACTGAGAGAGAAAAAGTTGTGAAGAGTTTTTCTGTGATCCTTCTGTAGGTAATGAAAGACCTGGATGATCTTGACCATATTGCAGAATAAAGTTTTTTCTCATCAGCTGCATCAGAAAGAATCACACATAAGCTGTTGTGGCAGGGATTTGTGTGCCTGACTGTGGGCATGCCTGAAAAGACTCAAGGGAAGTGGATCAAAAGGAAAAGCAAGTGAAACACTTTCTGTTGATCCAGTGCCCCATTTCAGGCATACTCATCACTGAATGTTCTCCAGCTGCTCTCTTGCAGGCAGGCACTGTGGGCAGGTTAGTGCCCGAGAAACCAGGGGGCTGGAGCAGTCAGGCAGAGGACAGCACCCCACCAGTGTGACAGGTGACAGCTTCCAACGCAACCTCCACTGTGACTTAAACCCACCAGGGATGAGCAGCGCATGCCCTGCCTCCTTTATGAGACTAACCAAACCTAAGGTCTTATTCCTGCACTCTGGAGAGATTTTGCAGGCAGTGGAGATAGGGTGAGCAGCAGCAGGGAGAATGGGGTTGTGAGTTTTGCCTTTCCACTGCCTCCATTCCTCTCCTCCCCAACAGAAACTACGAGTTGGGGTGTTCAGCACAATGTTAATGTTTCGAACCCAGGCTCAAATATATCAAAAGAAAAGCAAAACAACCAAACAAATCTCATCTGAAGGCTTTTTCCAAAGCTTGCTCACTTCAGCCCAGAATGCTAAAAACTACAGACTTCTTTATTGCCAGCCACGGGTTTATGATGCCTGCTAATGCTGCACGTTCACTACCCTGGCAGCCAGCATTAGACTGGCTTCCCCTGCGGCTTGGTGCTTGAGAGAGGAACCTCTCTGCAGTGGCTGTTTCTTGCAGCCAAGCCTTAATCAGGTCAACAAGAATGGATTTTGCTTCACACTCCCAGTGAAAGGCTGTCACATGAGCAGACTAGAAGTCCACAGATCCTTTGGACAAACTACACCTAGCCAGGAGCCACGTTTGGTCAGATTTCTGCTTTGAAGCCGTTTGGTTTAGCTACTCAGTATTTCACAACTCATCTGTTTGCTATGGGTTAGCAAATCCGTTGGCCCCTCTCCATCGGTGACAGCTGTGTTATTGCCTGTGTCACTGCAGGAAAAAAGGAAAGGTGCTTTACATCTTTCCCAGGTTATTACTGCGGATTGATCCACACACAGCCCTGCAGCTGCAGGTTACATCCCTGGTGGCTCACTACCCACCCACACACTGCCAGGCACCAGTGCGACCTGTATATCTGCTGTGCAGAGCCCTGGGCTCAGCTGGGGGATTGCGGCTCATCTGGGTACCTGCCTGGGCTCAGAAGATTTGAGTGGCATTTCCATTGGGACTTTTGGCACTCTTTTGTCTTCTCAGCTGCTTCAAAGCAGCAGAGAACCGCAAATACACTTCTCAAAAGGAGAATGTCTGCATCTCTACTAAGTCCTGATCAAGAAAAGCAGCTCTGTGTTTGTCACAAATCCATGTTTTCACCGGTCCTGAAATCCCAAAGCCAGAACCTCAGCCAGCATGAATGAGAGGGGCTGAATCAATTTCAAGTACATGATATGGGTTAAAATCAGCTGAAAATCCGGGAGGCGGTGTTCAGAAAATGCACAACCATCTAACGTGTGCTTCAGCTACGAATCAACCCCAAACTTCTCACCGTAACTCACCCTGCCTTGAGTTACTCCCAAACCTCAGCCCCCTAAACTTTGGGGTGGAGGGGATCCTGAAATCAGGCTTGAATTGTCTGCAAGATCAATGCTATTTACACCTCAGCCGATGGCAGCAACACATTCAAAAGTGGTTTGCTACACCTCTCTTGGAGCAGCTTCAATCTGTGAGGTCGGGTTTTTTATTAGCAGGTAAACCTGTGCCATGTGAGGAACAGCAGAATTTACACTTGCCATCTGCAAAATGAATTACATGTTCCAGGCATCTGCAGCTTCATAAATTATAACACAGTGTCAACAGTGCACCTGTGAGGAGATTTTAGACAACAGGAGCAAAGAAACTGCCAGTGCACCGAGGGGATGCACAGGCGAAAAGAAAACGCTGGAAAGGCTTTTGGCCCCTACCTGCCTCGGCTTGCCGAGCTTTTCCCTCCTGCGTGCCCATGCGCCAGCAGATTTACACCACCATCACCCAGAGTTCACACTTTTATCAGCCTTTTAAGCGCTCGGCCCCTCTCTGCAATTAAGCGCGGTGATGAGGCTCTGCTTGGCATTCCTCTGTGGTCCCCCCTGGGGGGGGGAGACCGCTGGTGAGGGGCCCCTGAGGGAGAGGGGGGCAGACAGGGGGTCGGGGGGCTGGGGTTTTGCATATGAGATTAAGGAGTGAAGATCTCGTTCATTTTCCTTTCATCTGTCTGGGCTGTATCACTGAAGTCTCTGCTTTCCCCGTGTTATATTCAGCTTGCAGAGTGACTCATCTGCAAGCGCAAATTACCTTGCTAAAGTATTCTTAGGAGAAATAATTAGCCACAAGCACCTCCTCTCCAGCCTCCTGTATGTGCCTCCGGGGACTGGGGCGCTTGACATAAATCATTTAGTCCCGAGCCCTAGCACACACCTTTCCCAAAGGACTCCATAATTGGCAAAGTAGTTGCCAACCAGGTTTAAAGTGATTTGAAATTGTTTTCCATACAGCCTTGCTGATAGCAAAAGGTTTCCCCCTTTCCTCAAGCATGAGTTACAGTAACATGATTGAATGTAACCCGTTATTCAGTTCAAGCTGTGATTCTGATACAGTATAGACAATATAAATTCCCCAGAGCTCTGTGAGGCCACCTCAATGGTCCATTTAAGTCCAATTCAATTAGGCTCACTATAGTTCTTAGGATTTCTTAGGTATGTTTGCAGCAGCCTTGGGGTTTGAATGTGAGAACAGTATTCATCTAGGAGTTTTAAATTAGGTCTCAGGTGTCATCATTCTAAATGAATTATTACAGTGGTGTGTTCATGCCATTACAGGTAAGGTTATGTTAGTATCTCCACTCAGCCATATTAATGCACCGAGGGCTGGAACTTGGTATGTTAGGTCCTTGCCTTACAGTGACTTTTTTAACCCACTTTTCAAAATAAGCGGGCTGCCAGGCACCGAGCTGTATTTAAAATGCATGTAAATAACTTGTTTACTTTTCAGCTTCTGACTGATTGTCAGCGATGTGGTTTAGGAGATGCTGTTATGCCCATAGCACTGCCAGCTCCCTCCCCAGAGTCAGGGGAAAAGGGTCCCTGCCCTGCCTAGCTCACCAGCACTGCCTGTGGCACACAGGTGGGCAGTGGGGAAGGAACTGCTGGGATGGGCAAGGAATGTGATCTGCTGCCTTGCTCGAACCTTCCTTTCAGTTGTTGGATTTTGGAGACCTTCTGGTTTTGCTTTATTTCCCTAGCCACAGCTGGTGGGGAGGGAAACATTAAAGATGTTCTTTGTTTTGCTTTCCACAGATTTTCTCCATTTGTGTCTGAATCTGATCTCTCCCCGGTATTTAACACTCCTCTCAGCACTTCCAGGAATGAGTGTGGTGAGGGGAGGGAAGCACTTCAGCAACCCAAATGGCCCATCCTTATTTTGTGACTGCAGATGGACACCATTTGGTTCCTCTAACAAGGCAACATAAATGCCAGGTATGCAGATGAAGCTTGCTTCAAAGATGGATGAAAGAAAGAAGAAGCAGAGAAGATGGTTAAATTTTTGGCAGGTAGCTCTGGAAGACCATCTGACCTTTGGCTTGATTCCTGAGACCAATATTTAAAGGGTAAAGATAATGTTTCTTTATTGGCCTAGATGGCAAAATTATTCTCCTTATTTTACTCTGGTCCCCTCTGGTGGCTCCAACAGAAAGCGAGTCCCCCTTGGCCCATCACTCTATTAACAGGAAAAGTCACAGTCCTGCTAGGGCTAAATAGAGAAGGGGAAAGGGATATTTCATGGGTGGGGAGCTGAGGAACAAAGCAATCATGTGGCTTTTACAAAGTTTTACCCTGTCTGTCAGGTTTCCTGGATCCAAGCCTCCGGAGACCTGTGTCGTACTTTCTAGAAGAGCATCCTACCCCTCGCAGCCCTAACCTTTTCCTATTGCTTTTATCCTAGAAATTTCACTTAGCAAATCTGAATGGAGAGAAACTATGTCCTATTCCTATGCTCCTGGGAGAAACATGCCAATATTTTGCCTGTGTTATGTAGGGGAATAGTCAGAAGAAAAGACTCAAAATCTCTTTCCTCCTCTCTCTGTCATATCTTTGCTAGGGCAGACTGTAGCCCTAAGATCCTTCCAAGATCAAATAAATGCCTCCAGGAAGAAACGATCAAAGGAGAAAAAAGCTTAAGAAGTCATTAGTCTGGGTATTTCCTTGTATTAGAGTGGCCCCTCATGATTCAAGCAGTCTCCTGGGTTACAAAAATTAAGGGGCAAAGCGTCCTTCTCCTGGGACAGAGGCCCCCAGGTGAGGGAGAGCATCCATAGGGCACATCCACACGAATAGGACTCACTTTTCTCCCAGACATCTAGAAAAGAGTTAGATCCTGCCCATGGGCCAGGTAGTGATGTTAGTACTGAATATTTCCAAGATTCACTGGCACCATGAGCTCAGAGGATGACACACTTCTAGGCACCTCGCTGCATCTTCTGCCTGCCACAGACAGGGTCCCATTCTGGCTGAGCAGAGACGTGGGATCCGGGAAGGTCACGGTTCCTCCAAAGACATTCAGGAGACACGCTGAGGAACGGCTCAGTTGTTTCTAGACCTGATCTGGGATGTCCTGACTGCCTCATTATACCATGGGAGCTTTCCTGGGGGATCGTCACTAACCAGGGGATGCCTGCACTGTGCACAGATTACCTCTCAACCAAACATGGTAGGTCACCTGCCAGGTGATGGCTGTTTTCCAGCCTTTCTTCACTACCTCTTTCCAGGAATGGAACTCCAGCAATTCATTTTATTTTAGCCAGCCACACATTTTCAATCTCAAATTTTGGTTCCTCACTCTTTCCTGGCATCTTTCTCGTTCCTTTCAGTGCTGCTACTATCCAAGCACAATCAAGGTCACTTTAGGGTGTCACTCATGGGACTGTCCCTTGTTTGCAGAAACACAAGGGAATTAGATCTAAATGACTTGAAGTTAGTCACATATTTAGATAGCTTACCGGGTCAAGAGTCAAGTGAAAGGGAATGTGTAAAAATTAAAAATAAGTATCTCATAGATGTGGCTTTGCAACATTTTACCTTGTTTACCAGAATGTTTTTTCTTCAGGTACTGAAAAAGCCTATGCCTTCCTGAAGTTTTATTTAAGTAATTAATTTATAAAGATGTGTTTTCTTACTATTTAACTATCTCCTTTTGGAAGAAGCGCTTCTGGAAGTTTTTGCATCAACTGCACAATAAGGATTTAGTAGGAAAACAACAGGTGCTCACTTTATACCATAAGAAAGGTGGGACATTTCACATGAGAAGACAAATCTTGACATCTTTACAGAGTGAATCTAAAGACAGACTGGCAATTGAGATCAAAAACCTTCCCTGAAGTACAAATGCATGACAGATCAGTGTTGGATTCTCAGATCTAGAAACATCCTCATCTGAGAGGGGCTCCTGTTCAGCACAAGTATTGAGAAGGGAAAGAGAAGAAAAAATACTTCTTCACTGTCTCTGCTTCTCCAGCCCTGCAGCCTGCTGGGGCCTGAACTGTTACTGCACAAAACTGGAGTAGTCACAGGTTTGTCTAAGATTGATCTGGCTGCTATCATCCTCTCTGGACAGTCTCACTGGTCTGGGTTTGCTGGTGTTCGTTGACTGTTGTCTGCACTGGGATCCCCCAAAGGCACTTCCCAGCTCCCTAACTGGCAGCCTAGTTGCACTCCAGTCCTTTGCCTGGGTGGGACAAGCCACACACCGCTTCCCCCAGGCTTTGCTTGCAGGAAGGCAGTGCAGAGTGGAGGTGGTGTGCTCTTCCTGGCTCCCTTCCTGGCACCCTGCAGCTCAGACCCTGCACTTGCTGGTCTATGAGATGCAGCCTGGGGGTCCTGGCTGGACTCCCACTGCCACGGGGTTCAATGAGTGCCCACAGGAAATGTCAGAAGCACCCTAAAGCTGCTGCTGGGGGATCCTGCTGGCTCTTCTGCCTGGATTGGCTGCAAAGAGCCTTTATTGGGGCCAGAAATTTTTGTGGCCTTATTTCTTCAGTCTTTGTGACTATTGCAATTTTGCAGGCCATGTGCCAGGCAGATGAGAATCCTCTGAACTGGTCCTCAGCCCAAACCTATCACTCCAGGGAAGTTCTTTCTGTCCTGTAACTCAGCTAATTTCACCATGGTTTCCTTCCAGTGTCGATAAGGAGCAGACTCTACCGCAAACAACAGGGTACAGCCTTGCGCAGTGTGGTACCCATAGCATCCGTACGGACCCTTGGCCTTAGAAGGGACTGCTCGGAGCCACTTAAAGCAGCAGATTCCACGGAGGGTGTAAATAAACCCGTGCTTTGCCACCTCATGGCCTCTGCAGGGGGTTTCCGCGGAGCAACAGTGACATCCAGCGGTTGCAGCCACCCGCCCGAGCTGTGCCATTACTCGGGAGAGGGTGGCTGCTTTGCTTTTTCTCATTTTTTTGTGGAAAAACAACAAACAACGATGTACAAAGTACCGCCTGGCTGGTGAGGCGGTAGCCTGACTGGAAATGCAGGTCTGGTTTTTCAGCAGCAAACCTGCCTGCTGCTAAAGGCGAGTGAAAAGGAAGAGTTACGATGCAGCCAGAGGAACTTTGGATCAGAAACCAGGCAAAGAATTCAGTCTGACCTATTTCAGTGAGCAGGGACAAGGTATTTCTGGAAAGGGAAGGTCACCTCCAGGCCTCTGGCCCCCCCCAAAAAACCCCACAAACCAAAAATGATGGGGTGTACCTTCACCTTAGTGAAATTGGCCTGGTGGTGTTTTTCCATCTCCTCCTTGTTTCAAACCTCACAACTGGCTGTAAATCTTCAAGCCACAGTCAAGGGACTTAAAAAAATAACCTCCTGTTATCTGCCAATTGCTGGAGCCTTGGCTCCAAAGAGGTGAGTACCAGGAAACAGACAAAATCAAAGGGTCAGTGATGCTGCAACCTCACCGACATTTTTCCCCAGCAGTCCAGCTTTAGTGCAAACAATGATAAGAGTGATCCTTAAAAAACTGACCTGAGGCTAAGCCTGCACTGGAAACCTCTATCTCTGGAACCACATTGGTTTAAGCAGTGACATTTTTATTCCTGGTGATTTTTTTTTTGTTTGGTTGGTTGGGTTTTTGTAATTATTATTATTATTTATTCCTGGTAAATCCCTAGAGCAGAATTAGCTCCTGTGAAGGAGTGATGGGAAGCAAGTTAACAGGCAGTAGTCTCTGCTCACTAGCCGTGCCTGAGGCAGCCCCAGCTCCGCCTCAGTGTCCTTTCCTCCTCATCCTCCTCTCTCTGAGCCCATTGCCCATGAGCTATGCCTGAGCTTGGAGGGCTCTGCTGCTGCACCAGCCCAGCTCTTCCTGCTACAAAGCAGCCCTCCATCATCACCCGCGCCTGTAAGATCCCTTACGAAGCAACTTCTTGGTATTTCCAAGATGATAAATTTTCTGACAATAATACTGATTGCAAGTGCTTCAAGGCAATTTTCCACAACTCCTACACCATTGCAGGGCAACCACAACTGCTCCACTGTGGAGGCCAAGGAAGAGGAGGATGGACTCCTCTTCTACCCCTTATTTAGCAGCTGCAGTGAAGGATGGACTGACCCAGTCTGTAAGAAAAAGCTTCTCACCCAAGTTTCTTGTTTAACAGTGTTGGCTTCTGCTGCTGTCTTCCCTCCCTGAGCCTAACAGGGCAAAAACCCATGGGAAACCAGCGGCTACTGGGCATGCAGCAGCTCCAGCGAGGGGCCCAGGTCAGCGACAGTGGTGGTAATGTGCCAACACTCCTGGAGCCAGGCTACGGCTGTCAGCACAAGAAGTGGGTGCCAAAATTAAAGCAGCACCTCATTAACCCAGAGAGGCAGCTCTGCGCAGCAGAGGAGGAAGCGAGGAGGAGGCCAGGCGGCTGCTGCTCCCGTGTCAAAGCACGGGCAATAATTGACAGCTCCATGCTGACAGGCAGCAACGAATGAGACATCTGTAGACGTGTCCTCCCAATGTGAGGAAAGAGCCGTGGTTCTCTAACAACCTCGCTTCGGCATCTCCTTCCTTTTCATGTGCATAATAGCTACCAGCAGCAGCAGCAGCATCTCCTGTCAGTCGCTGACAAAGGATACCACCTGGCACTGTGCAGATGCTGCCTCACAAACAACAGGCCACCAGGAGAGAGGTGTTGAGTGTTGGATGATTTATAGGAATCAAACTCTTCATTGTAAAAAAGAAAAATATTTGTGTGGCAACACCAAAGAAAAACAGAAGAATAGGAAAAAAAAAAGATGGGGAGGAAAACCTGCTGTGAGGAAGTAAAATAAAGGAAATAAACTACAGGAAAGTAGACGGTGGCCCAGACATGCTGGTGTGATGCATTAGAGTGCTGTCTAAGTTGGGTCCCACCTCCTGTTTTGGTCCCACATTGATGCTGCTTATTACCCTGGGGACCAGAAGAGCAGCTGTAATTCTGCTGCAATGCCAGGCAAGTCCATGGCTTGTTGGTCTCTGCCATCATGATCCTATATATCTGACCCAGCAGTCCTTCACAAACTCATGGTATCCCACTGGGCTTTGAATGGGAAACTTGCAGCATTTTGCTTATGTATGAAATAACTTGCAATTCTTAAACGGGTCCATATTCAACTTGGTCTGGCACCAAGATAGTGTTCCAGCAGTTCTGTCCTCTCCCTAAGTCTCTGTAGCCAGCAAAAATCTGACAATCTGCTGACTTCTACTCTGTTCTGTCTTTTGCTTTTAAACTACGTCAGGATCTTCAGTCATGGACACTGCCTTCTGGATGGAGGCCTGAATCTCTACATAGTTTCTAAAAGTCTTTTTAACTCATAAGACTTTCAAGTAGTTGTCCTCCGGGAGGGACCAGTAGGTGAGAGGAAAGACTCATGCAGTGGCATTTTACCCAGAATATTTGCCATCATTTCTTCTCATCACTTTAAATTTCAAAGGCGCTAAGGGCTTTTCCTCCCCTCCTAACATCAGCAAGTGTTGATGTCAGGTAGCACTACATCTATGACCACAGGCACAGCTCTACAATATGTCTTCATTTTCACCTTTTTGTTTTGCAGAGGCACAAGCCCCTCTTGCTCACCTGGTGGACTGAGTCATCTGACATTACATTTGTGCTTTCCCAGAGGCCAGCAGGCTTCAGCTACTAAGCCATCATCATCTAGCCTTCCCCTGTGGGCATAATATGCTAATTTATACCCACAATCAAGCATCTGTGATACCATTTGTGCTGCAGATACTGTGGAGGGAATTGATGGTTATTCAGATCCTGCATTAACTGAGGAAAAACTGATTTATTTCCCCATCGAGTGGAGCAGTTACTAAAACCAGTGTCTAAGAACTCTCCTTTTTCAATGTGCCTTGGCTGCATGCTAATAGTTTGGAGTCTAGGTGACTCATTCATTGGAGAAACTTTGCTCTTTGAATTATTCACTTACTCAGCCTACTAAGCCAGATAATAAGAGATGGCAGAACCTTTCCTCATCTCTCAGAGGGTATATTAATATCTTTCAAAGATTCATACTCTGCCCAAATATATATATATTTGAAGGCTTATTTGTGCCTGTGTTCTTTTTCTTCAGTTGATTTGATGCTCTTTTTTCTAATGTTGCTTGTATCGTGAAGGTTCGGCTGGGAATAGAGTCACAGAATTACAGAATATCTCAAGCTGGAAGGGACCTACACGGATCATCAGATCCAACTGCAGCTCCTTCAGGAATTCTGTTACACGCATCCACACAAAAATAGAAGATGAGTTTCCTTGTTTACACAGACATCTTACAGGTGAGGATGCTCAGCATTTATTCCTTTTGATGGGGAAAATGCTAACACCACTGCCCTCTTTCCCACCCTATAGACACTGTCTGCATCCAAAGATACAGCCCATTCTCGTTCATTTTGAAACACAAACATCTCTATTTGATTGAATTCTCTGTCACAATTTACATAAATTACAGCAGCTTTTCTTTGAGGTAAGATCCAAGATATACAAATCCAAGAAACACATTATTTCTCGTGTCTTATCACACAGATTTCATGGCACCTTTGTAGCAGTCTGCCCCTTTCCTTATGCCGATCCCCATTCAAGTTCACCTCCTGCCTTACAGACCTTTGCTACACCAGCGCCAAGCTTCCCAAAGTGCAGACCCCTTCTGCCTGCCCTCCTCTTCCTGAGGACCCTGCTCCTCTGTCTGCTTTGCTTCCCATTCAAGCCACAAGAAGTAAATAAACCTATCGCTCCCTCCTCTCTCCTTTTCATATCTTCTGCACTGATCCTCCAGCCTGGTGCACAGTCTCCCCACCACAATGCTCATCACTCACCGTGTCCCCAAGCTGTTCCCAGCTCCTCCAACAAAGATGAATCACCAAAACTCCACATCAGGGAGATTTGAGCCTCAAAGGAAAGAGAGGTACCAGAAGACCCTGCACACTGGCAGGTATTTGAGCTTTTCTGTTGCTCTTATATATGTATCACTGTTTATTTATTATTATCATATATTCTGTTAATGAGGAGCAATAAAACAAGATAGATCTGACCCAGCATTCTAGACCCCTATTCAACACCCACATCTTCCAGGATCTCTGAAGACTGATAAGGAGTCACAGATCACTGAGGTGCTCTTCATGTACTAATTTCATTTTATTCTGTTGTGTATCAAGGCTGTTAACACTTTTTCAGGCAAGGACCAGACAAATCTGTGATTATAAGGCACCTAGCATGGACAAATCTTGGTCCAGCTTCTCTGTCAGCCTCCAGTTATGAAATTCATGGTAATATCTGATTGCAGGCTCCTTCCTTTGTCCTTTTCTTGAAGCATCCCATATGAGAAAATCAATCAGGGACCAAGTCAACCTTTGCACTGTCTATTGCAACAGACGCCTGTCCTCTACAAAACTAAGTAAACATAACAATATAGAATACTATTATAGAATAATAATGAAAAGCCTTCACTCATACTGCCTTTTTTTTTTCCACTTACTCTCATTGTAGAAACTTAGCAAGGTCACAGTTAATGATAATGAGATTTGGCATAATTTTGAACATACATGAAGACCATTTCAGATCACAATAAGGTGAAATGCACCTTTTTTTCTCCTGCTGAGAACTATTTTCTCTGAGGCATTATTTACCTCTGTCCCTTCACAAGCCTGTTGTGCTAATACTGTTTCAACAGGGATGTTTAACACTTTATGAAGGCACTGTGTTAGCTTTTAACCAATTAGTTGTTATATTCTGCATTCCCAAACTTATTTTTTCCCCCTTTGCTTTTTTTCAGACAAAACATTACATTTCATTTCAATCAAGTCAGTCTGTAAACAGGCCAAGCTTAAAGAACTGCAGATCTTCTCCACTTTGGGGTAAAGCAGCACATGAAATGAGTGTTTCTGAAGTTTGGTGATGAATTACACATAAATAACACAGTAATGGGTGAGAGAAAGAAACAACATGCTGCTTCAAGAAGAATTAACACTTTAAAGGAGAACAGGAGACACACAGAGATAGTGCTTGGCCCATGGATATGAACAAGGAAGAGACCCAAAGGAATTCCTTCTTGCACAGCCAATGTAAGCCATAGCAACACCCTTTGTGTCTGGTTGTAGGGTGGAGCAGCAGTGAAAATCCAGCGTGTATGTAGAGACACAGTGGCAGAGCCAAAAAAAAAAATATATCTTACTCAGAGGTATCCCGAATATTACGGATAATATTACGGATACATGCTACTGTCCTATCTAGCTCAGAGCAATATGCCATCACTTTACAGCAGGTGAATAAAGGAGAGACAGTGTTAGATTTTCTGGCATCCAGTTTAACACATCTTCCATTCTGGGACCTTAATTATATCCAGGTGGTGTCCAGGTGCAGTTCTTTGGACTATCTCCATTGGGCACATTTGCTTATGGAATAGGCTGGTTGGTGTTGGGGTTTTTTTGTTTGTTTTAGAAAAATTGCATTTTCCTGGCCATTCATTACAGGCTTCCACTCTTCCCAAATTTTCCCTCTGTCTCCAAACTGAGTACCAGCTAATCAAAGCCACAAATAAAAGAAACCCACTTTGACAACTGAGAACACTTCTAACGTAGTGTATACAACATGCTTGGCCTCACTGATTTTTCCAATATCCGCAGCAGGGGTATATGTTAAAGTGTGCAGTATTATTCCTGAGATGAATATAGCTGTGGGTTTTTTTCTTTTTGTTCTTGAGACCACTGAATTTCACCATGAAATTTAAAAAATAACTTGGACTTTACAAGGCAGTTACATGAGAAGGAAGACATAATAATAAAGAAGGATGGGAGCAGTATGCAATAAAAAAAAATCTTAAGGACAAAAAACATTCGTTGTTGGGTGACAAAGGCATTTTCCAATGATCAGCCACTAAATTCCACCACCACATTTCGTTATACCCAACATTCTCACTAAGTTGTTCAAGAGGTAAGTGCTGTCAGAAATGTTACTATGACAGCCTAGATAAAGGTTAGCAACCAAAAGCTTCTAATGGTAGTATGGTCTGGCAATACCATTAGCTGGGATCTTCAGTAGCTTATCTTCATCCTCAGCAAACATAATATGATCACAGTCTAGACTTGGTTTGGTTCATATTAAAGGCACTATACAAGACAGCTGATGACAGAAAATATCTTTTACCAAGTTATTACAAATGGGTTCAGCTTAAATTAAATGGAAAACACAGCAAAAATGGTTTGTAAGTTAGAGCACTGATTTGAAAGAGCAGAAGTGCAGGAAGGTCAACCAAACAGGATATTTAATGCAAAGAAAATGTACCTTTGTCTTCCCTGAGAGAAAGGTGATCAGTGTGTTCAAATAGGAAGGATGAAAAAATATCCTACTTAAGTTAGGAAAGCTCTGCCACGTGATTTTTCATGTCTGTTAGCAAATCTCTGTCATAAAGTAGTGGAGTTGTGGACAGTGCCATAGAACTGGGGAACAGCAAGGGTATGACCTGCAATTAAGAAGGTGAAAAAACGGACCCATATTTACCGGTCTATTAGAGCCACTTGAATAGCTTGCTAGGCTTTAAAATAGCGTTCTGTGGGGAGTCTAATTAATGATGCAGAGGTAAAAGCAATATGGGATAAAAAGCAACATGGGTTTACTAAAGGTAGACCTTGTCAGACTCACTTAATTTCTTCTTTTTTTTTTTTTTTTTCCCTTCTTTCTCCTGAAAGGGTAACTGTGAGGGCAGCAGGGGAGATATTCCCAGTAAAAACAGGGAAGCATTCATGTCTTTGTATGGGGCTCAGGTGATGCCATATGGAAAACTGCATACAATCCTGGTCACCCATGTTTCGGGGAGATACCTTTCAGCTGGAAGAGGCACAGAAAGGTCAGAAGGAAGCTTAGGAAAATGGATGGAGATGTCTGGTGTTCAGCCTAACGAGGGGTGGCTGACTGGGGACACATCTGCAACAAGCAGCCTGGGGAAAGGAGACCTATCTAAAATAAAAAACAAAACTGGCACAGAGCTTATGCCTACAAAGTGGTCAAGAGTAAATTTAGGCTGGAATGAAAATGATCTGCTTTGCAGCTCAGGCAAAAGTTCCCAAGAAGCTAATTACAATTCAAGATAGAATTACATATTCAGGTATGTAAGAAAGGATGGCCCAACAAAGTTAGGCCAAAAATAGTTATTACGAAACTAGTCCACAATGTAGGAACTGTAAGCAGTGGCAGGTAGGAGATGAGGTGGCAGAAGGTGTTGCTGGATGCTCACAGAATGCCCTGGACCTGTGAAAACCCACGTCTTACTGTGATGGGGCAGGATGCAGTGGGGAGGTAAGAACCACCCTGTGGTGGATCCCATGAATAGTGATTCCCTGCCTCAGAAACATTCCCTACTATTTAAAGTCTGTCTTTCTTTACAAGTCTCTTGAATAGGACAACAATTGTGAATTGTAGCACTGCACTTTCTTTGCTTTCACTTCCTCAGAGAATTCTTCACTATGAGAGTGAAGGTTGCCCACAGAAATTGTGGATACCCTCTTCCTAGAAGTATTCAAGATCAGACTGGATGGGGCTTTAAGCAACCTGGTCTAGTGGGAGGCATCAGTGTCCATGGCAGGGGATTGGAACGAGATGATCTTCAAGGTCCTTTCCAACCCAAACCATTCTATGATCCTGTGGGTCAGAAGAACTGATATAGAGAAATAAATTACATTAAAAAAAAAAAAGTAAAAAAAGCTCCATTCAGTGCCAGGCACAGTCTACCTACAAGGGTGACACTGCAACAATAAGCCATAAGAAAACTGCCTACAGCATCCCTGAACTGATGAATGTTTGAGGGGAAAAAATGAAACTTTGGGTAACAGTCATTTCAGATCACTTTTATAGGGATATAATGTATAACCACTTTTCAGCTTTGAAACATGCCAGATTTGATTCAAACTCTGCTCAATGAGGAAGCTTTTACATGTCTGAGGGATGGCTGGCAAAGCTGCAGCTAAGCTGTGTTAAAGGTTTAAAGGCAATTTATTATTTTCCACTGATCTAAATCTTTAAATCACTTTAAACTCCTAGCTCACCTAAGACCTTAAAATAAAAGAACCTAAACTCCCCGTCACTGTATCAAGCATTAAACTGATCAATATTTATTAAACTTAAGTATGCAAATAAAAGTATAAAGTTTATGTTATTAAAAAGTTGTGAGGGTTTAGAAATGTCACAACTGAATGTGGCTCTTGGTGGAATTCACTAAAGGCAATCTAAAGGTCCAAACTTCAGAGCTGGTTTACTCTCTGTATTGCAGAGTTTGGAGACCCTTCTTTGTCATTTATGAGGTTGGGGACCATTATAAAAAGGAATCACAAAATGATCCCATAACATTTTTTTTTTGATGACTAAGGAATGCATCCCAAAGTATTTGAAGCCTACAAGAAAAACTGTACTCTGTCATTTTGTTTTCCTTCGGTGAGATTTTAACCAAAATTCAACTGATTGCTCATTGAACAATAATCGCCAATATTGTGAAACTTAAATAGGCTTGCCACTATTCTTCTGCTTTCTTTTTCATAGCTTCCCTCAATTTTCATAGAAACTTTACTTTCCCTGCTTGGTGTTAAGTAGCCTTGTACTTCCTCCTAACACATCTTTTGTTGTAAATAAAGGGTAGCTTTGCTTCTTCTTTCTGTTCTCTAACAAAACCACACAGATAGAAAGGGAATTTTACTTTCCCCAGAACTGAAGAAATGTCCAGAGCCATTAAGGATGAAAGAAGGAAAAGAAGGGAAGAGAACAGGCTTTAAAGGATAAGCAGCTCCTGTTACTGGAGCCACCCTGGACACTGCAGTGGAGGGGGCTCAGCAGAGAAAAGGGGCAGCAGCACCCCAAACAGCCAAGGATGATGGGGCAGCCTAAGGACCCAGCTAAAGGGTGTTCTCAGCCAATGCTGGCCCTCATCTCCTTGCTTCAAACTTCAAGCAAACACCTCTACCACGCTCAGTCTTGACCAGTAAATAAAAAGCCTACAGCCTAGAAACCTCTGGAGACAGCATTTGTAGCTTAATTGGAGGTATTGAAGAGAAGTAAGTACCTTACAGCTACAAGCTTTTTGTAAATCTTGGAATTTAGGGAAAAAAAACACAAAACAACAAACAACAAAATACTTGGAGGACACTGCCCAGCTTGGAACTCACAAGCCCAAGAAAAATCCTAAATTAGGCACATCTGCCCTTGGTGCTCCTTGTTATATGTGAAGAAAATCTGGGGCCCCTGCAGGCTGGGCCATCCAGGCCCTGTGCACAGGGTACCAGCTCTTGCAAGGTGCCTCCTGGGCACAGTGCCATGTTGCCCACCCCACCTCTCTGGGGCAGGGCATGGCTTTCAAAATCACCTCAAAGTTGTGGAGGCCTTTTTGCCTATTAGAAAATCTAAATTGGGCACTAAGTGTCCTGCCTGTCAGCAAAGCAGAGCTGATGGCAAGAGCAGCGCTTCCCTTCGCAGGCTGCGGCCCCACCGCAGGCCCAACCAGCAGCCCTGCAGGTGCCATGGTGGTAGCTTTCTGCTCAATTCAGGTAGCTAAGCTGGAGAGAGCCATGGAGGGGTTAGGAATTATGCAGGGTAGTCAAAGGGGATAAGGCAAAGGCTAACGGCCTGAAGCGAGAAAAACAGACAAACCAAGATGAAAAGATCCTAACAGCAAGGTCTGCCAACAAACACCCACGGGAACTCTTACGCTGGTGATTTTTGCTTCAGAAAGATCACGGGGAAGAAGGAAAGGAGGCAATGGCTTGTCTGAACACTTTGTGGCTTTAAGTGCAAGAAATAAACAGACTCACACCAAGAATACTAATTACCAGAGAAATACTTTCAGTTGCCCCACTGTGGGTGTGGTAGACCCCTCTCCCCCACCTGACCATAAAGCTGTGATAACAACAGCAGTGGGAAAGGCCAGCTCACACTTTTCCCACTCTGCATATTTCTTTACGCAGTTGACAAGTCAAAAAATTAGAGAAACCATTTTTTTTTCCCACTGCAGCAATTTAAGAAACTCCATCCATGTAACAAACATCCTCTTTAAAAGACACTTAGCTAAAATCTAGCAAATATGGGGAGGGGAAAAAAAAAACAACAAAAACCCTATTTAACAGATCAGATCATAACTGGATATAACATAGCACAAAACCACAGCTGTTGCTCTGCTGGTTCCTTTTCTCAGGAAAAAAAAAAGCATCCAAAGAAGTCTGCTCGCTTTCTCTTTGCTGATTCAGCTGATCAGAAAAGGCCTTTCTAGCACTTGAGAAGCTATGTGAGAAGAGATATTCAGATACAGTTCAAGGTCTTCACAAAAAACAGAGTTCTTACCTCTTTGCTGTTTTAATAGGCAACCAGCTACGCTCCCTCCCATCCTCCATTGGGTTCAGGCTTTTCCTTTCTACCTTTCAAGATCTTTGTGGTCCAAACAGAAGTCCAACAATTCAACACGTTCCATTCGGATACGCCAGCACTCCATGTATCTAGGCTTTGTCTCTTTTATTCATCCATAGAAGAGATTCTGTATTTTTATCAATAGGAGTACTGGTATGTAAAATGCATTTTATTGCTTGATATTCCAGGTCAAAAGTTTTAAAAAGCAACCAATATTTTTGCCAAGTCAGGAGTAGCAAAGCTCCCCTAGAGCTGACCAGTGATACTGACTCCAGCACCCCAGTGCAATAAGACCAAAATGCACAATCACTCCTCAAACAGAGTTACAGTTTTAGTGTCATTCTCCTCTCAGCTCTCAGTGTCACTGGAAGCCTGAAGTCCCACCAGTATGAGTGTCAGTACAGCCACTGATTTCAGCTTGTGATCCAAACCAAAATAGACATGAGTTTTTCCCTAAAAACACCCTGCCCTGCTCAGCAAAGGACCAGAAGAAAACTCCTCAGATCCATCTGAAAACTCACTACACTCCCCAAGTTGATCACGGGTTTATTCTATATTTGAAATGACAAAGCAACATCTCAGAATCACATGTTTTTGCAGGTCCAATACCTTGATTTGCTCTCCACACTGGCTCCCCCATGGAGTTCAGATCTCTCTTTTAAGGCTGCCAGGACCAGCAGCAACAGCAGGAAGGGCAGGAGAGCCTAACAGCTTTTTTTAGCAGCCATCCACAATTAGAAGAGCATTAAAGCAATCATGAGAACAAAGACTTTTATATCAGAGGAGAGCACACATTTTTTCAATGAGCCAAAGCTGAGAACCTGATCTCAGCTTGGTATGACTCTCTATCCATTTCCACAGGCAATTGAAGACTCCACTTCAAATTCAGAGCAGGGGACAATTTCTGTGCAGGACATCTTAGGAAGAAGCACTGCATTGACTTATGATTATCTGTATGACTAAAGTCTTCCTTTCATTGCCAAGGTAATAAGCCCTTCCCCTAATCTGTTCTGCAGCAGAGTAAATATTGGATATAACATAACAGATCTGATGGTGTTTGAGTGGAAAGGTGCTGGTGTCGTACCATGCAGGACCGTCCATACAAATGCCACCTTTTGAAAACCTCATGAATTTGCAAGGTTTAAAAATACCGTGTAGCACTAGTGACATCTGCAGGTGCATGTCGGCTGCAAGAGGAAAAAATGCCAAGGATGAGGCTTCTGTGAGAAGCTATCCTAAGGAAAACAAGCAGATGCACTCACAGCACCTGCTCCTCTCAACAGCTGCCTCAAGGGGTTAAGTCAGACCTCTCCTCTAAATCACACTCTGGAGGAGCCTCTCATTTTGTTGGCAATTAGGATGGTTGAGAAAAGCTGGCCTCCTGTTTTACAAAGCACATACACAGCAGTGTGACCATCCTCTTTCCTAGGAGTGAGAAATAAAAGTGTGATCTTCAGGGCGAGGTTGTGTTGTTTCCTCAATCAGACCTGGGTAGGGTGACCAAGAGACACCAGTGTGAAGAGGCCAAACACAAATCATTGTACCTTGTCCTTCAGCAAATGGGGGAAGAACACCAGCTCATTTTAAATGTTTCCCAGAATGGTACTATGAGAACAGAAATACCCATCTATGGTATGTTTACTGGAAAAGCTGTACCAATCGATATGCCCAGGGAATGGCTGAGAAGGGCACACGTAAATATGTGACATAGCAAATCTATAGGCACTAAAACAGTGTGGAGGAAGATGAGCTACCTGATGCAAAATGTCTACAAACCAGGTACTACAGGGATACAAGAAATGTGGTGAGGCTGCATGGAAAAAAACAGCATTGAAAGATGCAGCTGAAGGGAAGACTGCTATGACAATAAAATATTAGGAAAGAGAAAAAGAAGGATTTGGAATTGTTTTGGGGGAAGGAGGACAAGAGACCTTTGGCAGGCAGAGCTGAGAACCTCCTGGGGGCTCACTGATCAGACTGGATTTGCTCCACTTGTGTGATTTCTGAGAGACAAGTGATATCACAGATTATGCCACTGCGGGTGACTTAGTTCCCCAGGTATGGCCGGAGGAAAACATGACACAAACAAGAGTTGACAACCTTGGTCCAAGGCCAATCTCAGGAGTCCAGTCAAAACCTAAAAAAACCCAGTTAAAGACAGAGCTGAGAGCAGCTTACAGGCACTCCTACAGATCAGGCCAGGACCACCCCAGTCTAACGGCGCTCTAGGGCCTAAGGTTGCTGTCTGTGGTGGAGGTCCAGGTGAGGTTGGTCATGGCAGTTAAGGTCTACTGGGTGCCCACAAGGTCCTCACAGAAATAGCAGTAGAACTCAAGACTAAATATTTGCTCATCAAGAGATCCTTCATCAGTTCTTTTGGTTAGAGCCCAAAGTCTTTTTATGAAGGACTGTGCTGTTGTTTAGTAATGACACTTAAAAGCCATGTCTCCAAAATCCAGATAGATTTCTCCTCAAAAGCATGACACAGCCTTTTATTCAGCTCCAACTTTCGTACTTGGATACACATATGAATTTTGTTTGTAAAAACATTTTCTTCATACATTTTCATAGCAATTGTCAATTAAGTCTTGTATTTCAAAGTAGAGCTTTGTTCTGGTATTTTGAAATGGGATGCTTTAAAAAAATATTTAAGAAAGACAGGAAACTGCCTGGTCACTCTCACTTACCCAATAATGCATATGTGAAAAGTCCCACATGGTTCTGTCAACATAAAGGAGAAGTGAAATTTGCCTTGGAGAGCGGTACCACTTTTCTCTCTAACCAGCACTCTTGCTGATGCCTTTCGTCAACACAGACCCTGTGGCTCACAGGACTTGCACTGACCATGACTCCAGAGCAGGTGTAGGGAGAGTTTCATGTCATCTGCACTTAGGTCAGTGCTTGTGCAACTTCCACAGGGAGTCATGGTCCACGAGAACTAGTGATGACCGGTGGCACTGGAGTACTCCCATGATTTTCGTGGACTTCTTTGACAGTTCCCAATATTTCTGGTGCCTGGCTGAAGGACACTGAGTACAACATACAGATATTCTGTGTCTTTCTGTAAATAACTTCTACATCAGAAGGAAAAATAGACTAATCTAGCCCCTCACCTAAACCACTCCATTATTCTTGCCTGTTGGCTTCCTTCTTACTCCTCTATCATACTAACAAGAGCTCACAAGAAGTGAGGGAAACAAGAGCAAATAGATTCCAAACTTATTCCCCGGTATGGCTGCGAAGGGTGCAAGAATAAGCCAGAGGTATTGCTGACTCCTCTGCCCCTGTCCCTGAAACCAAGTCTGTGTCAAGGAGCACTCTCCAGTTAGAGCAATTATTCTGGCAACTTCTAAGATAACAAGTAGGTCCAAAAAAGGGCAGAGTCAGGTGCTCCACTGCCCCTCCGAGGAGCTAAGCTTCTGTCAAGTAACAACTCCGTTGGGCTTTGTGTTTTTCCTGCTGTTCCTGGGTCCTGTGCAGGGCCCTGCCACAGACTTCACGAGGTCTCAGGCTGCTTAAAAACAAGTCCCTGTTGCCACCATCACTCAGCTGTTCTTCTGGCCTGTACAAAACAGTTGTGGCCAAGACTGGCCTGGTGTGAGAAGCAAAAAAGAAACCACAAAGAAGAAAGGAAGAGAAAGAAAAAAACCCAAAACATATCATATATTTAAGAGTATGTGACCTTATCTCACATGGCAATGGCTTCATTTCATAGATATCCTTTTGATATGCTAACCAGAATGAGATCTTTAACTCCCGAATGCTAACCCTATCAAAAGCATCTCATAAAGCATTAAGGAGCCATTTGCTCTTAAGGCTGACAGAAAAGGATTTGCTCGCACATGTTCAATATTACTGATTTTAGCAGTTGTGCTTTAAAAGAATGACAAAAGCTTTGCCATGTAATAAAAAAACCTGGTACACGCTGCACTTAAAGAGATGAGTGTCGTAGAACCTTGTGGTTTGTGTTCTGACCTGCTATGGATAAATCTCTGGACTCTTAGCAGTAATTATCAACCAGACTCGTGGGCCAAGATCCTATAATGCCCAGTGCTGTTTAGTCATCAACTAGTCTAAAGAACAGACAAATGTATTCAGAGAGTGCTGCAGAGGAGCTGGAAAAGCCGAGATACTTTGGTAAACTTCTCAGTTACACCATAGGCTTCAGAAGTTTACATTTTAGTCTATGTTAGTCCAATAAGAAATGTCACAGAAAGAAAAAAAAATAAAAATCAGAGGAAATTATAGTGGGCCAGAGGCTGTATCAGGGAAAAGCTTTTCACCCAAAAGAGGTGAAAAAACAATTGGGCATGATAGTGTAACAAGAGCATGCTGGCTCAGTAACCACCTGGTCTACCCAGAGACAATGTCAACAGAAGTACATCTTGTTGCTGGTTTTGTCATAATGCAGCTTTTTATTAGTGATTAGACAGTCAAATAAGGGCAGTGTCCCTGGCCACCATTTTGACACTGAACTCACGTTCACATCTCCATCCTCCTTCCTCAGCACTTTACACCCAAATCTAGTATACGTTTATTCCCAAAAGTCTGACTACCCCTCAGTGTTTCCTTGCATTTAAACAACTTTAAAAATATTAAAATTGAGGTTCTTTCCTTTAAGTGTTTGGGTTTTTTTTAAGTTATCTATTTATTTTATGTAGTCTTTGCATTGTGTTATTTTTGTCTTACAAGTTGTATCCTATGACTAACATCTTCAGCAACATTCTATTTAAAAAACATGTCTTTGAAGTAATTTCTTTTGTCTCTTACAGTTCTCAGCTCATGTTTGAGAGAACACTTCGTACATTAGTGAATACATCTGCAATTTGCTTAAATAGATGAGTTTAGGTTATCACACAATATAGCAAGCAAATAACTCTGAGTAAGTCATAGTTCAGCCCAGAAGGAGCACATTCAGAAGAGTGTTAAGTAAAATATACCAATATAGTACATGAATATACACTAAAGAAAACTGGAAGATAAAAGGGACATCCCTACCTCTCACATTTCTTTAGTATTTATTCTTCCATTTATTTGCTGGTCTTATACTAACTGACAGTATGATGCATAGAAATTATGTGTATTTTAAAGAGCTACACTTGTTTATTTAGGAAGGAATCTAGTACCTGGTAATTCCTGAATTGTGCAACTAAATAACTCTTAACAGCTTGGAAACTGCACTGAAATATTACCCCGTGCTATCTCAGTGAAGTCACCACACATACTACAGGGAGTCATCAAGGTCAGTCATTTTCCTGGCTCATGCAGCATACCAAACACAGCCTTACATAGTGTATAAGAAATGTACCCATTTATCATAATCTCCAACAAATGGCTTGTAGTAGAAATAGAGTCAGTTTGGAACAGGAAGAATGAGAGATCGTATTCACATTTAACCTGTTTCTCAACTATTTGAATTGCTTGCCTGTTGGCACACTGAACCAAACGGGGATTTGCACGGGTGTGGAGCTGTTGGACCCTTGCGTTAGGTCACGTTTGGAAATGAGCAGGGCTTGCAAGACCAGCATTCTTCACAATATGTGTTAGAGCTTCACTAGGAGTCACAAAACGATCCAGAAGGAGCCATGCACTGTTAGAACTGCTCAAATGGCTGCAGACATCCTCCCCTGGGCCAGCAGCAGCAGATTTCCTCCCTCAAGGAGTAAGAACAAATACTAGTTCTATGATCTGTCTGAACTATAGCTGTAGTTTCCAGCTTGTTTCTTGAAGAACAGCTGGAGATGCACATAAATGCTTCACACACCTAAATTCTCTACTGCTGCAACTGAGCATGTGAGCAGATTAATGCCCTTCTGCAGACAACATGTTCACTCGGGTTTTTACAAGTAGTCCCTGCATTGCCCTGATGTCCAAAATCCTTAGTGGGATGATATGTGCCTAACAACAACAAACACAACTTAACTGGGTGTTTTCTGATAAGGAAAAAATTGCTTCAGTACAAACTGTTCATAAGAAATAAAATAGAGAAGATATTAACTTTAGAATGCTATTGACCTTACAGCAAATACTCACCTTTAAGGGTTTTTTTTTCTAATACCACCTGTGAACACAAAGATAAGCTGTGCTGCAATTGAAGATAGTATCATCAACAACCAGGATGGAGATAATGTGGATAGACTACTAGGGAAGGTCAGACAGAGGCAATATCCCTTAATGGGCCTATTGAAATAGTTGGAAAAAGTACACAAACTTTGGGCACACGTTTCTCTGAAGGAGGACATATTTCATGGCTTATTTAGGCTTTCTATCTAGACTAATGTCCTGCAAGAGACCAACTCTACTTTCAAACTGTGGCTCCATATGTCCCACAACCAGATCCTCTTGAGCCTTTTTTTTTTTCTCCTCCTTTTTCATTCTAAAGAGAGGCTGATCTCAATGCTGCAACCTTCTGGGGACATAATATTTTCATGAAAGCCATTCGAAATTTAACATGACAGACAGAGTAGATAAACGGGTTCAAAGATGAATTGATCCACAAAAGCCAAAAGGTTATTTCATACAGGGACTTATGGACACAGGTTCCTCGGCAGGCGCCACGAATAATCATCAGTAAAGTGTATGGGGCCCAGCAAACGGCAAAGACACACACAATTATGGCAAGTGACTTTGCAATTTTCTTGTCCCGCTGCAGTTTTGACTTGGTCCTTGCACAGAAAGAAACAGAGAAGTCATTTTCTGGGGTGACAGAATTGAGTCTGGATGGACTCAAGCTCTCAGATACCAAGGACTCTTTCTTTGGCCTCATGGATGAAGAAACGCTGTCCTCTGCTTCTAAAGGAGGAGAAAACACACCCGGCCTCAGAGAGAGGCAAAACCTCCAGGAGAAGCTGCTGCCACTGGAAAGCTCAGAGTCCTGCGTGCTGCCGTGCCGCTGGCGCCTCTGGAT
>JANHFX010003001.1:21352-43252 GCA_027560015.1 Chloroceryle amazona
AAGGTGCTGGCACTACAGCAGCTGGGACAGACTGGGTGGGAATACAGTTGCAAACCATTTTGAGAAAATTAGAAATATCTTGCCCCAGATGAAGCAGAGGCTTGTCCACATACCTTCAGAAGCAGTGAACTGCATTTCAGAACAAAATAAATAATCAAAATTAATCTCAGAGGTAGTAAATACATCTGTCAGCAAAAATAAAGATCAAAAGTGTTGCATCCTATTATTTTGTTTTTGTTCAAATGAAAAAATAGACTTTTCAGACTCTTTAAATCAGAAATTACTCAGCTCGTCCAAAGAACGCCCCTTTTCCTAAATCAATTGTTCACACAGTTCTGCCTCTACCTCATACTCAGAACAAACTGTTCACTTACTTGCCTGCGTTGTATCCTAAATTCAGATGGCGGGCCTGACACGCTTGCTTTAATGTAAACAATAAAATCCTGTGATAGGTGTCCTAACACACACAAACAAGTGTTTGATTTCATGCATGCACTTCTGGCAAGCCAGAGGAAGTGGAGGGCACAGCAATCGCCAGCAAAGCCCCTTTGAATAGTTCTATATTGCCCGTTACCGTGCCACTGGCAACTGCATTAGTTACTGTGGGATTAGAAAGATTTGCACAGAACTCTGGACAGCAATTCTTCCACTTCTGTGGAAGGGAAATACGTGGAAAACACTTTCCCCACAAAAGGCAGATTGGGCAGATATGGTTCAGGCTGTATCTTTGGTCTCATCGAGTAGCCCATGAGGAGAAAAAGATCCTGCCAGACTAATATTACATCTAAACCTACACCTAGGACATGATTTTTAAATGGAAGAATCTGATGCTTGCAACAGGGCTTGGTAAATCATTTGAAAGTTATAATAAGGGGCTGGGGAAGCAATGCCTATTCCTTCCATGGATTTGGTATCATGAAAGTAAGTTAAATATATTAAAAATACACCAGTTATGGAGAGAGAGATAATGAACTGATCAGCAGCATAAAAAGAAGATACTGCAGGAAAAATATTCTCTACATTAGAAGAAAAAGAAGGAGAAAAACCTCACAGTGGTGTAATGAACATATCAATGAACACAGAAGATATTAGCAGTGCATGGGGGGAGAGTAAATTACAGAGTCCAGTGGGAATAAGGAAGTCCAAAGTGATGAATATTTTTGATACTTATTGTCCCTACTATATGTGTACTTCTGTTATTGGCAGAATCCCATGGAAGAAAAGCATATTCAGCACCGAGGTCTACATATAAGGAGGGGAGAAAAAGAAAGGGGTAGGGAGGAAGACCCCAAACCAAAAAGACATGGGAAGGATGTTGTGAGAGAAGGGAACTGTTGGTAGGAAGAAAGCTTCAAAAGTTGGTTTTGAGAAAACAAAATAAACAAAAAGAAACAACAACAACAAAAACTCTCCCCAGAAAACCAAACCCTACCCTTTCTCTTGCAACTGCAACAGTAACATTTCAATTATTCTCAGAGGGAACCAAAATGCCAGGATAAGGCTGCACTGAAGTCAGCCTTAGACATCTGACAATATCCTTGTGGAGCGAGATTAAAGTGATGTTATCAGATGTGATATAGTCTATATGTCTTCATTCTTTAATTACAAAAATACTTAAGGGATGCTAACAGAAGTGAGCACTGATGAACCTACTTGGAATTCTCAGGGCATCAGTAAGAATCAAATAAACTACTTTAAATACCTAGCAGAGGTGTCGTCTCCAGGATGACCCCTGTAACCTAGTTTCAGCTGGCATGGGCAATTTTGTGGCAGTCATTGTTTTCTGAGGGTATCCACTGTAGGAAAAAAACCACCCACAGTTGTGGTTTTGCCTTAGTCACCGAAAAGCATCAAACCCAGCCTTTTAAAGTATCAAAGAGCGAGCTGCAGAATTAAAATTAGGTGAAGCTTTATGAGCCCACACTTATTCCTCAGTGGATCACCACACACAAACACTGTTGGTACAAAATAAAGCTTTTCTCCAAACCATACTGCAGCTTAAAAAGGACGTGAGGCTTATAGAAACAAAACAAAAGACAACAGCAAACACAAACATGATCAGGTTAAATTAGGGGGTTTTAACATCTCATGAACACCCTTAGGCGTGATTTACCCATCGCTTAACAATATGAAAGAATGACTTGGAAATTCCTCAGACTAGATACAGACATCAGTGCTGGTCAGGTGATGTTCAGATGTTACTTTAAATTCTGCTGCACCTCGTGAAGCAAACCAATAATTTTTAATGGTCACTGTATGAATAAATTAGACTTGACAAATTCTTCCATCACACTCTTATTTCCTACAATTAATGACAATTCTGATAGAAAGTGGTGTGGCTTTATTGCAAAAAAAATAATTTCAATTTCAGACCAAGCAAGGTACATTACTAACCTAGCAAAATTAATTAATTTTGCTCCAGGCATTCTTTACAGAGATGCCTGTTCTGAACAATTTTCAGTTTAATGAACCAGCTCCAACCAGAGGAAATGCAGCATTAATAAAAGGAAATCTACTTACTTTTCATTTTGCTTTGGCAAGTTTTTGTTTAGCTTTAAGAAGGCTGTCTCCTGTTAATTCAATTATGGTGGCTGTATGCTTCTTGAGCTGTGAAGGGTGCCTGCCTACTTGGTTGCACTTTTTCCCCCCAAAGGAAAAGGAAACCAGCCAATTCAGTTACCTCAGTTCTAAGTATAACCCTACAGACTGCCCTAAGTGGGGAGAAGACAAAAAACACATCTGGGAAAAGATACGGACAAAAGGGGACCAACCATTCCTCTTCAACTGTACCTACATCAGCTGAACAGCACTTCCTTGCTCATAGCTTCCTCCAGAGAAGGAAGGGTTCCAGAAATTCTGCTCAAGGTGCTACCGAGAGCTAACCTTGACATGGAAATCCAACAGCTGGTTTTACCTGTGCTCTCTTAGAGGGAGGCACTGCGACAGCTTGGGATCAAGTCAAACCAGCTGAACTCCTTCTGTCAATATAGGCCAAGCTTCCATGAGCCCCAGAAGAAACGTTTGAAACTTGAATTCATGTAGATCAAACTACTTGCAGTCTGAACCCTCCTCTTCCATTGGGGTAAAGGGTGCACCCAGATACCTCCAGCTAGGTATTGCCAGGTACTGAACAACATCTCATGATACTCCTGATAATGAAGGAATGAAAAATAAAGGACTATGAGAGAGATCAAGGAGTCGTTATCCCAGTGGTACTGTAAGAGTTTACAGTACTAGGTGCCATATAGGTTGCATATTTTGTGTAGAAAACCAGAGGATTCTATCTAGTAATGCAAGCGGACATAAAACTGGGTGTGCCTCAGACCTCAGGTGACCTTCATGATCAAAGCCTTAAAATTACTGTATGTGCTCAAGAGAGATCTTCATCTCAAAGATATCCTCAGTTCATTCAAGTTGAAGTAATTGTAACAACGCAGAAGAGCTCTGTAATATACTGAAGTGAAAATTCACAGAAGACTAACTTTCTCCCTCTTGAGAGCACTTCCACAAAGACATTTAGTTATTAATGATGCTCAAGAGAAGTACTTGTAATCTGACGAAAATGAAAGTATGCAAACCCTTCACATCATCTTTCAATATCCGTTCAGTGGCAGAGTCAATACCAGGAGATGAAGCATTTAGAGGTATTGCTGGCTAACATTACACAGCAGATTTATATAGCACAGTTAGAGCCACAACCCAGGTCAATTACCTCTCCTCTAACTTGCCCTCCCAAGATAGAAACAAAAGAAAAAAAGCCTTCTTAGCTTTGCCACCTCAGCAAGCACACTGCAGTGATACCGAGACAGAAACACAGGTTATGAAGTAGTGGTATCCTCCTAGACACAGACACAATAGCTCAGCCTCAACCCCAGACTCTACATCGACTCCTTGGTGATTCTCCACTTTCCATTAGTATTAGAAATCAGTGAAAGAGAGAAAAATAAACAGGGTGAAAAAAAGCTTCTCTACATACTGGTACTAGCCCAGTTGTTTACAGCCCAGCTCCTCTCCACATTCTGCATTACGCACGACAGAACACGAGCACACACGTATCACAGAAATCACTAGCAAAAATCACAGAAAAATTAAAACTACTGTTTAGTACCCTCTCTATGCCCCAAGCTACTGAAAGAGCTACTTCTGAATTACTCATCTTTAGCAGCAGCATGACCGAGGGCATCCAAAAATGGGAAGAATCAATGCAGGACACCTGGTTTGTAAAGCTAGCTATTTGGATTCCAATTGCTGGCCCAAAGCAACGTTGATTTACAAGCCCTTTTGCAGAAGAGGTAGTAGGATACAGTCCAGACCACAGTCAGCATGGTCAGGCAGAAAGGCAGGTAAATGATTGCATTTTTTCATGTCTGAGCTGTGCTGCAGATACTCTACATGATTTGTCTGGGGGGTTACTAACCTCTCTCATGGGAGAAAGAAATAAGGGTTCAGCTCTGAACCCATCCAAATACCCAAGTGTACCAGGGAATGACCCAGAATGGACTCAGTGGCCTTTTTCCAAGTACCGTTGCACTGCTCTGCACGTTGGAAACAAACCATAAGGCCACTTTCATCCAAACGTGTCCTGCAGACCCTTTGGCTCTCGCTTGGGGACTGGACACCCACTTTCACATATTGATCATCAGCCCTCACTAAGGTTTGTGAAATTTCTTGCTATTACTCCGATTCTTCTGGTTCCTTCTGGAAGGAAGGTTCTTTTGTTAACCTCTCCATTAAAGCTTCATACTCCCCTCCTCATCCATCGCTGAATTACACTTGCTTTCTATAACGAGGAAGTGTTGCGGCTTGCAGTGGCAGTTCAGGCAATGGGCAGAGCATCAGTGTAAAACTTCTGGTTATCACAAAGAGAAATGCCCTGAGGGGTTGGAACCTGAATAACTGGTGCTGTGGTGAGCATGTCACGTTCATCTGCCTCGGGTCCCCAGTCCTGTTCCCCATGATTATTGTTTTAACTTGCAGCAGTTCCATTGCTTTGGTACTCTTGAAAGTATGGATTCTGTTTGGAGGTTAACAAAATCCTGCTAGGCATATACTCAACACTGAGTTTTTACATGAAAATCCTTCTCTATTTAACAGTGCTTATTCAGAATATATGTTAGAATATATTAGAATATAATATATGTTCCCTTCATGAATATGAATGCGTGTTCCCTTCAGAATATAACAAATGTGTGTTTCTATGGAAATAAATTACTATCTAATGATTTCATCATACAAACTGCTATGCCTAAGTGAATGGTTAAGTGTATTCTGAATTCAGCTAGAATTCTATTTATAGAGCATTTATGTGAGATGCATGTAAATATAAATTGCAGCACTTAATGCCAAGTTCTATAACATTTCATTCACAATCCATTAGGTATTTTATTACATGTATTGTAGAAAAGAGAAATTTATAGTCCTTGTTTATAGTCTTAATAAGGAATGATGAAACCACACTAAAGATGTATTGCTTTTTTGTTTATGTGGAGGTTTACTCTAAAGTATATTTGCAAGTCAAGTTTTAATGTTTTATTATAATAAAAGACATGACCTGAGTGCTGTAATGTATGCAATAATTAAAAGAAGCACTACTAAAATGATATAGACTTTCATATTTGGGCACAAACAAACATAGACTTAGCATATTCTCAGTCGCTTTCGAAGGTGCAGCAGCACGCAGAAATAAATTTTGATTTTTTATTTCAAAGCATTTACCAGGTGCTGCACAACAGATCTTTTGTTTGAAAATCCAAAAAAAAACCCACACAGTTTTTTCCTTGCATCCTTTTTAAACTTCCGAGGTCATCCCTCAATTGAATATGTTTTGTTTCCCACACCAGCTGTCAAAGTCTGCGATCAGCAGGGAAATGAAGGCTCTCTTTACCTTTTTCTTCTCTCTCAAAATTTCATTTCCTATTAGTGTCCAGGAAAAGATCAGATGTTTGGGGAAAACCATTTTCCTTATTTCTACTGCCAAAACTTGCCAAAGAAGCAAAGACGAGAGGAAAACAATCTTCTGTGCATATATATGGTGGAGAAGATAGTCTTGGAAAAAAAACTAAAAAAATAAAGCATCCAAAGCAAATTACAACTTTCAAAAGAATATTGCTATGGGTTTTGATGATCTTCCCCTTTAACCAGAATCCTGGTGAAGAGGGAGGAGGGAAAGGAAAGGAAAAGGCTATTTTTTGATCAGTTCAGGTTTTTATCTGAATAGTTACTGCTCTCCTCTGAAGCAGCTCTGAATCCTATGGTCTATGTCTTGCTAGCCCTTTCCAGAGACTTCCACATTCACGAGTCCTCAGTCAATCCCTGTTCAGCTACTGTTACTTCAAAGAACACGTACCTGAACAAAATATCAAGCAAAGCATATCTGAACAGGTCTTTATAGAAGTCTCCAGGATTAAACTACCATCTCATGTATAGTTACTGGTTGGTTGCATGTGGGAAATGGGAACCAAAACATTAACTCATGGTATTGCCTGTCATTCATCCCGGTTTCTATCCCTGTAATACTTAAATGTCTCTTACTATATTTGAAGACAGCATTGCCTTGAAGAAAAATACTTCATCCCGTATCACAGAGGACAAACAGGAGGCAGAAGTAACTCGCTTGAAGCAAACACAATCTCTGTGACAAAGCAGTAAGATAATGCTGATCTCTGGAGCACTATAAATAATGCACAGAAATCTATCACTGCTCACTGAGAGATTTAAAAGGAAAGTAGGCAACCCTGAAAGATCATGAGACATAAATCCTAGCATTTCAAATGTTACAGCTTTAAGAACCTTTAAAGGTGATAAAGCAATATTCCTAATGAAAATAATTTGAAGATATACCTTCAACTGAAACAGAAGTTTGGAATATGAAAACATTACAAGCTAAAATACACACACATGAATTTCACAGTAATTTTGCTTTTTTTTACAGGATGAATCTTCCTTTTGTTAAGTAAAGGTGGATAAAGAAAGGCACAGCGAGGCTGAGCAAGTTGCCACCCTTAGAGCAAAGTCAATAAAACAACAGAACAAGCATCAAAGTTCCAATTCTTGGCCATCCATGCTAAACCAAGAATTCCATCCATGCTAAACCAAGAATTCCACCCTTAGCCTTCCTCCAGCTTGCCTACCAGATACGACTGGTGGATACCAGTGACACTAATGCTTTTTCTATTTTGCAGATAAATTCAGAAGGTAGAGAACTTCATCAAGATTATTTTCTTTTCCAACTTGTCACATACATTCCTTATTTACATAGTAACAGACAACATTTATTTTAAGTAATGACAAAAATTACTGTTTACAAAGAGATCGACATATGGAATTACATCAGCATCTTCTCACTCGCATCATTGTGATCACTGCTTCAGCTTACACCATTAATTCTACTTCCCTTATGAAAACATTGCAAAATTCAATTTGTTACCTCCCTTTTTTAATATTTGCCCTGCACTGGTATTTTAAATTCTTCTGGCCAGTCCGTTTCCTCTCTGTTGCAAGATCTTTGAAGAGATCCTTGATCTTTTGAGATTTATTTCCTCTCATCCTAATTCTTGAAATCCATTAGAAGTCTAGGCTATCCAGCCACTTGCTTACACTGAGAGAGGACTAAACCACAATTTAATCCTTTTCTGGGATGCCTCTAACAAGCAGGCTGCTTCCTAAATAACTTACATACAAGAATAAAAAGAAATTACCAGAAAAACCCACCCAAAACCAAAAGAACATACCAAGTAACAGCCAAAAAGCAAATGGCTTCCTTCAATGGCTAGATCTCAATTTCCTATGTGTGCTCTTTCAAACTTGGATGCTACAAAGCACTAAAATGAAAGCTGTGGAAGTGAACAGCCTCCCTCTCTAAGTCCATGCAAGGTGCACCATGCTCTGGCACTGATTTGTTTTCTCCTGTCCATTGCCCTCTGGCAGTGAGTATGGTCTATGCAGTAGAGATTGCACAACCTGCACCATCCCAAACAGCTGCAGCTTTGTTTGTGCTTGAGGCCAGTGCCTATAATCACAAAGGCTTAATTAAACATCAGTCCTGTGCACTCCAGTAAATTCATAGCACAGTGCCGTAGCTACGTTCTCCTGGTTGGGCAGTGCTCAGAAACAGCAACAACAGCAAATCTACATTAACCTCTTTGCCCTTGCTAATCCAGCAGTACCGTAGTTTTAAACTTGGTCAAGCCCACTGTCTTTCCCCAAGGAAATAAAGGTGAAAACTTCCAGAAGACACTCACAGGAGCCAGCGATGGAGACTTCCTGGGGCAATGTTTTTATCATCCTTTTGCAGCCAGAAAGAGCCAGAAGATAAGCTATTGAAATTCATAGTGCAACTCCTGCCTCATGAAGCCAGTTTCTTTCCTACTCTGAACACATCACGCAGGCACAGTAAATAGATCGAAAGGATCAAGCCCTAGCACGGCAGTCCTACTGGAGTCAGAGCTCAGGGAAGAACCAGGCAGGAATGATTTCTCACAAGGTGGACATTAAACCTGTGCAGCAGCAACAGCACTGAGAGATCAATCAGATATCAGAGCAAGAGGGGTGTAGTTAGAAGTATCCTCCTTCCATAGCTATTGCCATGGTCATGATGCCATGGCTCTCTAGCGTAAATCTGAGAAAGAAACACTGTTCTCAGGAATTACATCAGTGAAATGGAGAAAAAACCTGATCCAGAGAGCAAGGCAGAAAAACTCAGTAGAGGGAAATGACAGACACCCTCACCATTCTCTCACTGAAGACCTTCATCACAGTAGAATTATTATCAACGTAAAGAGTAAAATAAGAGTAGTGGCAAAAAGTTCTTTTTTCACCACTGGTGTCAGGACAAGAGGCAAGTCTTGCACAAGCTGTAAGTGTATCTATTTTACAAGATTCTCACTAACCCTGGACAGGAGTTTTCATATTTTCATCTCCAAGGCAGGGGAAGTATTCATTCCCTCCCTTGGGTCTATTAGGACACAGATTGAACTGTTCATTCTTTTCAAGAAACCTAAAATATTCTTTTATGCTAAGAATTCTGCTCCAAAATGTTACTCTTCTGGAAGGCTCCAAGGGCACAAAAAAATCGTAATGTGTATCATAAAACTGTAATGGGAATCACAGAGACCCTCCTGAGGATATCCTCTATACACCAAAAGACTACCAATCATTCCTCCTAATACAGGAAGAGAGAGAAGCAAGGGCAAAGCTGAAGTAATAGCTGCTCTAAAGCTGTTTTCTGCCTTGGTGAGCCCTGGAAAACCAAGCATAAGTAACTGCAGAAGGCGGTCTCGCCAGCGTTTCAGATACAACATACTCAGAGCTCTGTATCCCTGCAGGTTTTCCTGTGTGCCTAGTCTCATTATGATTAGAAATGCATGCTTAGGTACCGGCCCTACTCTGCAGGAATAGAAATTTGCAGGATTGGTGTTAAGACAGCACCTTTATTAACAATTTTAATTTCCTAGTCATTCTTTTAAAAACTCCTAACACCCACCAACAGCAGTGGGAGCAACAGCTTCATCTGGCTTTTCAAAGCCTGTCCAACATAGTGCAAGGATGAGAGTCCTGTGCTCCCCTTTGGGACCTGGCAGGAAGAAATCACAAGTCAACAGCTGGGCAGCTGTAGGAGAGAGTCCCATTTTAACCCCTCTTCTGCATCATTTTAGTTCTATTTCTTCCAATTAAACTATTTATTTTGGGGGCCATGTTACTGAGATCCTTCCCTGACCACCTGTAGCTCTCTCCAGAGTCCATCCTATCCTTTAAAGACTCCCTTGCAGGTCATTACCCTTCGAGTTGCACATGAGTAAGATTTATTGCACTTGCAGAAGCCTACTTGATCCCTTGAGTTGCAACTGGCCTAATTCCTGACTTAAAAAAAACAGAACAAACGCAACAAAACACAACCTAACACCCAAGCCAAAACATCACAGCATCTCCTGGGAGGCAGTTGTTTACTCACGCACTGGGCAAGCTCCTTCATTTTCCTGATGTGTCACATATAGGGGGGTGTAAGTGGAATGAGCAATCCCAAAGTTAGGTGTCCCTACACCTGGACAGGTGGACAGGAGTCTGGATCACCAAGCAAGCCATGTGAAATAAATATTAAAAGTTGGAGAGGGGTTGAAAAGACAAGAAAATAAAAAAGAATATTAACTTCTGTTAGAAAGTTAAAAGTGTTGGCTTCTAATCAAAGTTACTTCGAAACGCCTAAGGTCTCTCCACTGCATGCTAAGTGCCCAAAAAAAAGATTTCAGCTTTTACCCTTGAAGCAAGTACTTTTTATTCTAGCTATTGTCTTTATTGATGAAAAATGTACAGTCAGTCAACTTTCAAAAAATTACTACCTGAAATGTATTACTTGTGTCAGCAGAGACATAGTTCAAAGCTCTCTCTTATCTCCCCTTTGTTTCATTGCTTTCTGGATGCATGGTTAAGCCTGTGTCTGAGTTAGGCTACTGACACTGCCGTTATCTGGGCTTTCTGAAGAGCTGTTGTGCTATCTGTCCAGACTGCATTGATTAAGGGATGTCTGGACTTGAACATGATTACATTAAGGCAGATAACTGTCTTAATGAGGAACAGATTTTATTGCTTTGGACATTTATTTCCCCTTCCTATCTCCTTACCTGCAAGGCAGGCTGTACATTGCAGTTATTTCTTACTGAACAGTAACAGAAAGTGTTAAGGGGTTAAAAAGACATTTGCTAAAACTAGATGGAGTCTACATTTTAAGTAATAACAATTGGTATGGATATAGATGACAGCTTACTTTTCTGCCTCTTTAAAAAGTAAATAAAAAAGAAATCACAGAAAGTACATGAAGAAAGTAAATACAAACACTATGGAAACACTGATCTTTTAGTTAAAACATTCCAGGAACCTATGGTGCTCGTATTTAAGAAGTAGACAAAAATCACTGGGTTTAGGATAGTATCTGAAAAATTAGCACTTGACAACCTTATTAGCTATTTTGCTCTTTAATATTATGCTTATTACCTTTTGCAAAACAACATTTGCATATGCAAATAAAATGTTTGTGCTCAGAGACAGGAAAAACTACAACTCCAAACAAAGGATATAGGGAATTATTCAGTGGCCAGTACAGCATAGGCATAGAAGGAAAGGAAGGAGCTGTGGAATTGCTTCCTGAGTCCCATCTTCTAAAGAAAAGAAATCCCAAACCGACACTGAATCAATGAGATTCAGGCACTGGAAGCACTGCGGTAATTTTTGGAGCAGCGTTAAGCCCATGGCTTGTAAGCTCCCACTCATTCCATGTTAAAGAAGAGCTGTGCATGGGCATACAGAATGCTTTCCAAAAACATGCACTGATCAAGTTCCTAATTACATGAAATGAACAAATACTCTTTTAGAAGATTTTCTTGGCAAAAATTAGAAAAGATATTATTTCAATTTTATGCTCTGTGTAGAAAAATACCTATACTTTTGCCTTGCCACCAACAGAGTTAATCCTTCACTGACGACAGACTGAAAATATGGTGTATTACACAAATTAGTGTAACAATGCCCATAGCCAGAAGAACTTAAACAGCAGGAGAAAAATTGTCTTTTGTTACAAACTGAAAAGGCATCATCCATCCATCTGACCTATGTTTAATCTTTGCTGTTAAGACTGTTTCTTTGGAGTATTTGTCTATGGTAGTTTAGTTGCCTAAGAAATGATCAGGCTTCCCAGATGCTGTTCACAAACTGCTATTTTTATACGACTTGCTTTTTCACATGTTTACCTTCAAGACCAGGCTGAGTTTCTCCTGCAGAGCTTGCAGCCCCCAACTCACTCGGCTGAGGGAACCACGGCCATGCAGGGAGAGGCTGCAGCACAACCTGCCCTGACACAGCCAGGGACCAGCCCCACCAGTGCCACCTTCTTCAGCCACCACGGCGTGGTCTTGAGGGCTTTGCCTGCACGGGACCCATAAACCTGTGCAGGATCTGGGAAAGCTTAATTCAGACCATAGAGAAGAAACAAAAAGGAAACTGCAAAACCAGAGCTAACTTTTCTGACTAAGTGCAGAAATTTTTTGCTGGTGGAAGGGGCTGTCCTATAAGCAGCCACATCGGTATATTTTACTCGTTTTTCATAAAATCTTAATTTGCAAACATTGTTTACAAAAGCACAAAAGCCTATCTACAAATGTGCACACAAGAATTTGCTATAGCACTACAAGGCTTTCTTTGGTTGTTTCTTTTTAAGCCCTGTAATTTCTGAGACTTCTCAAATACATCCAGAATTCGTGACCTGACTACGTAAACGTTCCTTTGCTTTCCTTCCCAAGTTGAGAGCCACAATTTTAATCCCTGCAGCTCAAGCAAGGAGATCGGTGCATGAAAAACAATCTTTTTTCTTTTTAGCTTGCTCAAAACATACAACAGAAATCCAAATCTTCTCTACATAGCAAGTGATTGTTCCTTCATCAGGCAACCCTTTTTCCTTTACAGGACTGCTTTCCTTAGATAAATATTGCTGTCAAATATGAGAGCACACCTTAGAGGAGAGAAGCTGGAGCCATTTTCCTTCTGCCTCTGTGAAGGATACCCAGGCCACAAGGAGGACCCAGAGACCACACAGCAACTGCATTGCCCGGCCTCCTGTGATCAGCAAAGACAGGTTTGGGTGTTCTTTCACATCAAGTCCTACAGGCTATGGTAGGATGTTAAATTGCATTTCTACTGCACTGGACTTTAAACATTCTGAAATGAGTAACAACCTGGAATCCTTAGTTTCTGAGTTACACTTAATTAAATTTATTTTCTTCTACGTTACTAGATAACCAACATTGCATGAGGTATATTTTATTCCCTGTCAGGCCTCAGCCTAGTAAATCTAAAAACCAGGTAATACAAAGGGAATTAATTCATAAAAGAAGTCTCTGGACCACAATACAGTACACCAAATGCTCTACACTGTTAGAGACATCCCTTGTACCTCTCTTAAGCGGTTCACTTGCATAAAGAAGTCTAGCTCAGGTTTCAGTTCCAGCTCCATCTCATGCAAAATTACTAAGAAATTAAAGGGAAGGTATCTTGAGTGTTCCTCGGAAGTCTGGTGGGCAATGTTTATAGCACTAACAGCCAAATAATCCCATTGACATTAAACCAGCTTGCAGCACAAGTGCTTCAGCTTCACAGTGCTTTGTGTCATGTACCATTTCCACGTTTCTCCCCACAGTATTAAAGATCCTTCTTCTGCAGCCAGTGCTGTATTGCAGACCCAACAGACACGAGGTCACCGCTTTCAGCTGTAGTTGGTCATAACCCTTCTGTGCAGTTTGCAAACCAGCAATTATTGCAGGTATACTTTAAAATTGGCACCTGTGAGTGACCAACAAGGAGGATTATATCTTGCAAGCCTCCTCAGAAATCATCTGTTGTCTCAGGTTTGGACCAACCCTACCAACTTTGGCAAGCCTGAAAGCAGAAGGACAGAGGACACCCCACATGTCTGAACGATCATATGGATGCATCTCACTCTCTGCACAGCCTTCCAGTAATTTCTCTCTGTACCTACAAAAGGGCCATTTTTATGGACAGCTGAATGGCCAGCAGTGAGGTAATCACTCTCCTAAAACAAGCCAGTCTGCACAGCTTTAGACCTTCCTAAGCAGGTGGATCTGGCATGAGAAATTTGGTTCATACTCTTCATCCAGACCCACGGACTCCTAACACTTCACGCACGAGTTGTGGTACCTCTTCTCCATCAGCTGTAGGACCAAATACCGTATACATACACAATTAAGACAATGCCTTTTTAAAAACAAAACCAAAAACAAAACCCACACCAAAACCAACAAAACAAAAAAGGCAAAATCCCACAAACTTCTCACATTCCTTTACTGAGGAAAAAAGTACTTGAAAAATATAAATATTTTATCCTTGAAAATGCATAAAAAGAACATCTTCTCCACAACAAGCTCAGATTATATTTCAAGGGGTGACAAATCAAAATAGCTAACAACCTTTGTTTTTAAGATAGTACTTTTCACCAAAACCAAAAGTTTTTAGTCACTGTTGCATTAAGGATGGGAGTGAGATGTTTGCCTGCCAGAGCCCAAGGGTTTCTCTGAGCAGTTTTGCCAAGTCTAAGGTAAGTCTGAGGGTCCTGTCTCAGAGCCCCAGCAGAGGAGCTTGTAACTGACACCCTGTGTCTATCTCACAGCCCAGCTCCAGGGCTCCTGCTGAAACAACAGGTACCTGTTTCAGAGTCCGGTTAAGGATTTATGCTGAGACAGTTTAACAGTTAAACAGGTTTGCATTATTAAAGCACTGGAGAGGTTTGGAATTGCTACATGCAGGCCTGAGTTAGAGCACCAACAGAGAATAGAACTAAAAGGTGCACTGCACACTGAAGGCACAGTTCTTACCAAGGAGCAGTCCTGTCTTGGGTGGAGGAAGAGGAGCACAGCCTGCTGACTGTCTCTGCTAGACTTCCAGTCTTCTACCCCCCGAGAACTGTGTTCCCTTTGTGACTTTTATATCCTAATTCTGGCTGTCCCTGCCTTCTAGGGGATGTTTAGCATGATTTGGGTGGAGAGTTGAGCAACATAGTCATTTACATTTAGCATGTACTCCTTAAGGCTCATTATCATACTCAGGGGCATGAAGTTTAATATTAATTTTGCCGTTAATTAGGCAAAGGCCTCCGCTCAGATACTCTGGCCTTCAAGATTTGTTTACTTCTGTTGGTTTAGGCAAAACAGGGCCATCTCACCTTCACAAGACCCTCCTTCAGCCATTTGGCTGCCAGCTTAGTGGATCTCCAGCTCCAAAGATGGCACAAGAGTCTGATGGTGGCAAACATCTCAACCTTTCTCACAAAGCACACTAAATTAGCTGTACTTCTGCCTCACAGCAAGCTAGTCACCAAAATACAGAATGGCTCTGGCAAAAGAGTACGAGTCAGCTTACTGCTGTCAAACTTCAGACTGCCTTGATTTTATGTTCTAGAGACAGTAATTAGAATCCTTCTTCCACAGTAACTGGAGAGACTGCAACAGAATGGTCATCATATGAGACTTGTCTGAACTTCAAACTATTGTCAACATCCACGAGCTCCTTCCCTTGCTTCCTGAGGGAATGGAAGGGAATTGTGACAGGTGCGAACCAGGGGGGCCTCGAATCCCAGCTATGTGCCAAAAGCACCGAGTAGGGGCTGTACAGCCTCCTCCCGGAGAGCCTGCGTATCGAACAGGCAAGGCTGGCTGGGCCTGGAGAGAGAGGAGAAACAACTAACCAGCAGGTCTTGAGAAAGCCTCCAGCTTCCTGAGTAATTCTGTATCCTAAAGTGAATGCTACCAACAAGTGAAATCAAGAAGCAGTGCAGTACATGAGCAGGGTTGTTTTTACCTCATCTTAAAAACCTAATAAACTTGAGAACTGTAAATGTCAGGGCCCTCCAGCCAGTAACTACCAATACACCCTAAGCTTTGCAACCTGGAAAGAATTACTGTTTCAGAAAATGTTTTCTCTGTTCTTCTGTTTCTGTTTTAAAACACGTAGGACTGTGATGGGAGACTTTCTGGCAGCGTAGGTCTGCCACTGTGCCTAACAAGAACTCTGGATTCCAGCCTAAAGGCAGCCTTTGGAGTGTAATTACAGCAAGTGACAAGATCAATTTATCCTCAAAATCATGATTTGAAAGAAACAAGATGTCTTGTACAGATGAAATACGACAGGTAAATGCTTCTCTGGGGCAGGTTGAGCCTAAAAAGGCCAAACATACAGGTAAACCCTGAGCGCTGTAACACCCATCAGTCTTGCTGGTCAAAACAGCACTTGTCACAAGGTCCCCGGGACTGGGGAGCTGCCAGTGGGCTGCTGTCAGACCCTTACCCTGCAGCCCAGGGCAGTTCACCAGCAGCCACTCCTGGTCTCTTTCTGGGGATCAAGGAAGAAGCAGGCAGCAGCAGCAATCCCCAACGAGGCATCGCATCCACTGGGGAGACTCTTTCCGTCACACTACTACCCCAACAGGTACTATGGTACCCATAGTATGGTACACACTACTGCTGCTGATGGGGAGGCAGGACTGGAGCTCCCCGGGCACAAGAGGAGACTAGGTGGCCATCCCACTCAGAAAGATTGAGCACCACCAATCTGCAACATGGATTAAGCTCTCCAACAGTACTACTGTGTTTATCTGTCCCAGTAGATCCATGAATGCCCTTTCCAGTTTATTTTGCAGTAATAGAAAATCTTTCAAACAGATAATGAAAATGGAATCTGATTAAGACAGATTTTTAAGGTTCTAGTGGCATTTGTCCTTTTAAGATGGTTTACATTTGATCTCATCTCCACTGTTACTGAGTCATCTATGTTAAGATCAGCAACTAGACAATCAAAACACACACACCCCCCAAAAAAAAACCAAACCCAAAGAAGCTACAACACAAACAAACAAAAAACTGAAAAAAACCCAAACAAACCAAAACTACATCACAACTTTTGGTTACATTTTCTCTAAAAGTTCCCAGAGCCAGTTGCATGGGCAACCCAGACAGATTAAAGTTTGCTGCCCATCAAAACTTTCAAGAAAGAACAGAGTGTCCTTCCTCAGCCAACACTCCAGGGCACCTTCAGCACAGCCACACTGAACAGAGTGCTCAGCCAGCTCCAGGGAGTCAACAGATAACAAAACAGAGCAGGCTATACATTATGGTTTGTTGGTTTGGGTTTTTTTCTGAGAAGACATTACAATGTGCTGAAGGCTCCCTTGTCCAAAGCAGTTAGAGACAGTTGTTGATCAGGGGTAATTTTAGGCTTCCTCTACAGCTCTGAACTCATAGAAAACTCTGGCTGCTGCCAGTCTTACCAAGTACTATACAGCACGTGGACCTAAACCTGGGCACAGAGTATTGCTATGCATCCAGAAAGCAATTCTGACCCCTGGTTCTCTTGATACCCACTGCCACCAGCACAACATGTGCTGAGTAACATACAGATCCCAAGGGAGGTTTTTCCTCCTGCAGAAACGTTCTCAACAAAGCAATGCAAAGACAGCCTTTAAAAGATGCACTGAAAAGCATCAAAAATCAAGGTGATGCTTCCACTAACCCTTGATTTATGTTATTTAACCCCTTTCAGCAAGAAGGGCAAATTGCAACAGAAGTCATGCTTCAGTTATCTTGAGGGCTAGGTTTAAGATTATTAGAACAGTAAGGCTATAAATATACATCCTGTGAAGATAACTATCAGCAAGAAAGATGGACAAGTGCTTTTCTCTAAGGCTTACTGCCTGTTCGAATGCACAAAGGACTAGTTGCTTTCCAAATTCCAAGGCAAGTGCATCTTTGGACACAGCATTTTGCTGTCAAAGAGACTGCACACTGAAGAGTACATAATTTCCTAACACTTACTGTTTTGCTCATCTCCAGCTACTTGATGCTTCAGTATTCACATTTCCATTAAGAGAGGCAGATTTCAAGCTTTTCTGATTGAAGGGAAGAATAGAAAGCAAACAGACAGACCCCGAGTGGCATTGGCTATCTGTCAGTGCCTGCCTCAGCAGCAGACCAGAGGTGCTTGCCATGAAACACCAGTAACACTCAGGAAGCTATCTCAGAGCAAGGCTCCATGATATAGACAGCTGCTCACCACCTGCATCCTCACAGAGCCACCTTAATTAAAGTCTCTCTCCTCCATGATTTAGATTGTCAAGTTTACACAGACTGTTTGCTTCTTTTACTAAGGACTTTCTCAGGGGTTATCTTCGCCCTAAGGAGAAACTCATTGCAGAGTTACATGTTTTTTACATGAGAAGCTGCTCACAGTGAGAATATTTAAGTGACTCAAGTCAATGTAATAAAAAAAAACCACGTACAAGAGGCCATAGTTGGAGTTTCCTATTGACACAAAACCAGGTCTGGTATTAAGCAGAAGGGACCAGTCTCTTTTCAGTGATGCCCTGGGATAGGGTGAGATGCAAGGGCCATAAACAAAAGTTCCACCTCAACATGAGGAAAAACTCCTTTACTGTGAGGGTGATGGGGCAGTGGCACAGGCTGCCCAGAGAGGTTGTAGAGTCTCCTTCTCCAGAGACTTTCCAAACCTGCCTGCATCTGTTCCTGTGTGGCCTGCCCTGGGTGACCCTGCTCTGGCAGGGGGTTGGACTTGGTGATCTCCAGAGGTCCCTTCCAATGCCTACCATTCTGTGATTCTAAGACCAGGTTGGATGGGATTTCAGCAACCAGGTCTAGTGGAAGATATGCCTGCCCATGGCAGGGAGGTTGGAACTAGATGATCTTTAAGGTCCCTTCCAACCCAAACCATTCTATGATTCTAGGTTAGCACATTAAAATTAAAGGGAAGCTCAAGGGCCTGAATTTTTCCTGTCTCTTCTCCAGGAGAAGGAAGCATTTGGGACTGAGGGACAAGGGGAAGGTAGAAACAGAAGAAGCTGCCTTTGCAGCTATTAAAGGATTAAAAAAAAAAAAAACAACAAAAAACTGCATGCATTTTTCAGGAAAGCAAGTGGGGCTTTAGCCCACCCTCTAATTGCTGCTGTCTGTTCCCTTGCAGCAGCCCATGAGCTATCGGAGAGGATGAAGCCAGTGCCCCAGTGCCTCCCCAGCCTGGATCCAGGACAGCAGGCTTCAGCTGAGACAGGACTTGGGAAGGAGATAAGACCTTTTCATTAGCCAAAGTGAGGGGCCCCAGCAGCCTTGCATCCTCCATGAAAGAACATACTCGTTGGCTTTGCAAAACTCAAGGCTGTGTGAATCAGCCTGTACCTCACTCAGTTCTCTTGTGCAGCTTCTTTCAAGTCTAACATAGCACCTTTCCCCTCCTCGTTTGTACCATTTGTACCAGGCAGCGAATACAGTCGCCTGCCTTTGAAGCTCAGAAGGTTTTGCAGCTGTAGTGAGGCCTCCCCAGTGGATGGCACTGCCAGCGAACAGCGTGAGGGTGCCTGCACATGTCCAGGGCAAGGAGTTCTGGCATGTGCTGGCACTCGGCCTCCTAACTCCAAACCACTCTTGGTTTAGAGATCCCTACCACTGTAGAAAACTAAATATCATGATTGAGTCTCTCCTGTGTTAATTTTGGACTACAAGTGTATGTTTTAACTAGACAAATAATTCAAATTATTAGACTACTAAAACATTATTTACAATAATAATAAATTCTTGACTTCAAATATAGTTATTCTTTTATGGCCATGATAAATGTGATGGATGCATTCTTTGCTAAAGAAACTGCAAGCTCCTTCATAGAAAACTGTTGGCACTAAAAGTTTACCAGAGTTTATTCAGCAGTGGCTGAAGTGGTGTTGCCCTGGTGCTTTTGCCAAGAGCTACAGCAAAATACAAATGTATAAGTTGACCCTATGCTGGTTTATTTCTTGCATTTCCATAGCTAAATTTGTTGTGTTGACAAAAACTAATAAAAGTTAAACATCATAGTTTCTTGCAACTAAAAAGAAAACCTAGGCTAACACCGAATTGTCATGAGGGCACCATTCCTTCCTTCGAAACCACTGGGATGCACTGGAACTTAAAAGCTACTGTAGAACAGCAGCACGAACAGCTTCTCAGTGAATACAAGAGCAAGCTGTTTACCATCCCAAAACACAGAAACAAGCTTTCAGGAAATACTGCTCAAAACTGAAAGTCAACATCTTCTCTGTTCCTGCCTGGGGTGCTTCAGCCCCACGCTCTACAGCTCTATCAGCCCCACTGGTCTGCCTTTCCTCTTAGCCAGAGAGCCCTTGCCAAGCTCTCATGGGCTGTGATTACTGGGAGCTAATTCCAGGCTTTATTATGCAATTCAGGTCATAATTTCAGCAGAACCACAAGTACATTTGTAGAACAAAAAGGCAACAGCAGAACCACAACCTCGGGCCCTGCAGCCGTTAAGTTTTACAAGTAGCGGTAATAGAGCAGGACATTTACTCTACGATGCTGTGGACAAATTTAGGCATCTATCACCAGAATAATTACAAGAAACATCTAAAAATTAATTACATCTGTATTCATCAGCATATTTATGCCAACTCTGTACCAGTGTGGTATCTAAGCATCTTACCGAATTTATGACCACAGGAGAGAGCATTAGTATCAGCTTGTTTGGCTTGCTGAATAACACAGGCCATAAAACTATACAATAATTTCTACATCAAGCTTAGTGCAGCTAGAGCCCTGTCTCCCTATTAAAAAAAAAAAACCAAACAGCTTATTACTGAGTGAAGAACAATTCAACACAGCTTAAAAAACTGCTTTGTGCTTTAACTGGGAAAACACGTGCAAATTTCAGAGGTTTCAACACCCAACTGATGGATTATCATCAATAAGGTTCAAACTCTTCAGTAAGTGCTGTATTTATATACACTCTTGAAGATTAAGGTTGATGAGCAAACTGGACAAGATAACTGTAGCACATAGCAAACTTGGGAAGCTCAACATAAATTCTTTTCTTCGGAAGAAACAAGGTCCTTTCCCAAGTTTACACATCAAAGGCAAATAATGAAACACTGCCCTTTCCATGGTGTCTGAGAAGGATAATGCAGCAACAGAAGTACTGGAGAGCAGGATGCCACGGTGCAAATGGAAGATGAACTGCAAATAAGGACCCCGCAGATGTTCAGGCTTCTAGTGCTGTGCTGAAGTGCCTCTAGAACTTGCCTCACACACAAGGCACCTGGCATCTTATTGGAAAATGCATCTCAAAAGAGACACAGCAAATTGTATGAGAGAACAAAATTTACTACAGCTTCTGGCTAGGAATCCAAAATCAGAACTGGGATTTATATTTGTCACTGGGAAGTGATATGTGCCAAGGTGTTGTAAAACCAAAACACAGCTGATATTTGTTTGGACCACTTTTTTATGCTGCCAAGACAAACTGCACTGTGCTATAATTAGAGAGCAGACATCCCAGAGCTCGTTGGGCTTGCAAGTCTGTTGGATACGATTTACTAAATTTATTAGATAAGGAGAGTAGAAACTGCTTTAGTTAGTGCTCTGAACAGCAGAATTATTAGCACTGAAGGTGATGACTGGAGGGAGAAAGCAGGAAACATCTCCCTTTCCTGCTCATGCAGAGGGCCTGAGCAGGAGTTTCCTCATTCCAAACCTGACATCTCTGATGCACAGGGCAGAACTGACTGCACTCAAAACTACTTCTCTCTAGATTTTGCCCCTTCCCTTTCACTGAGCACGTCAGGACCTCTAGATGGTGAGGAATACTGCAACTCTCAGTTAATAAGTTGCTTTTTTGGCTGAACAGAAAACCAGACAACATTTGGGGCTTCTCCATGCAATTAGATTTTGGTGAGCTAGGAAGCAGCGATTCATAAATTCATGGATGATATGCAAGTTGCTCAGTGACTTCACTGCTTTCAGTTCAAAGTCACTACACCAAGATCATAAATTTCATCTCCATATGCTGAAATGACTGATTTTAGTGAAGCCTTTTAAAAATATGCCTGTATCTGTAGACTTTACAGCAGCTTCTGCTGCATGCTAGTTGCAATGCCAATACAATAAAAAAAATCATCCTTAGGAATATAATTTCTATTTACTGATTAATATTATAGGGAATCACTTGGTCCCCCTGAGAATATTCTGGGCATAGGGAACTACAGCACAGAGAATCACTCAGCAAGAGCTGACAGTTGCATAATATCCAAGGTACATTTTGTGGGGAGAGCCATGCAGCTCATGTTTGATTATGTGCACAAGCCACACGCTGAACACATGCTGGAGGATGGAAGCAGGCTGAGTCACTGCCACCCACAAAGGAGCTGGTAACATTTATCACCCTCATCTGTAGTGTAGTTAGGGCCACAAAGACAGCCCTTGTTTTCTTACTATCTGAAACACCGCTAAGTTTTAGACATTCTATGGAGCTCCTAAGCTTGTAGAAAGTTTTAACTTGATAACACTCCTTGTATAG
>JANHFX010003001.1:43352-61331 GCA_027560015.1 Chloroceryle amazona
GACAGTTGCATAATATCCAAGGTACATTTTGTGGGGAGAGCCATGCAGCTCATGTTTGATTATCTGCACAAGCCACACGCTGAACACAGGCTGGAGGATGGAAGCAGGCTGAGTCACTGCCACCCACAGAGGAGCTGGTAACATTTGTCACCCTCATCTGTAGTGTAGTTAGGGCCACAAAGACAGCCCTTGTTTTGTTACTTCTGAAACACCGCTAAGTTTTAGACATTCTATGGAGCTCCTAAGCTTGTAGAAAGTTTTAACTTGTTGATAACACTCCTTGTATAGGCACCAGCTCCCATTTGATAAACTGGACAAAAGAAACCAGAATTCTTAAGCTCAAGTTGAAGTACAAGAATACCTGGAGCTTTAGCAAGCAGTCTGCATGCAGTAGATCCCAAACACCACGTCACCTCCTTTGCAGGGTAATTGGAGACACTGTACTTCCCCATAGTGGTCCCAAAGGAGAATGCATCACAAATTGTACAGAAATTTAATCATTCAGCTTTTTTAGCTTGCTTTCCATATTAGTCTCCCTTTTTGGTCTAAGAATTTATGAGACCCAAGTTGTTGCCAGATACTATCCCCTATCACCATCGAAACTTGTAATTCACAGCTGTATCACAGGGTGTTAGGGGTTGGAAGGGACCTTGGAGACCTTCAAGTCCAACCCCCATTAATCCCAAATTAATGCTTTTGTTGGATACATCCATTGCATCTCGGTGTGTTTTACTGAAAACTGGCAAATTCAATTACACCATCAATTCTATAGATTGCTGAACCTTCATGAACAAATTTTTATCACGAGATTAACTTAATTTACAACAGAGAGAGGCTTTGGGATGGCTTCAGTGGTGATGTGCCCGTGCGCATGCTCTCTCTACCTAGAGAGATCCTGTTTACATTTTATTAGTACAAGTGATGTATGAAGTCAGTGGGCTACCACCTAAACAAGCACAGAAACATGAATAATTCAAGCTTCACAAGATTCAGGCACAAATCTAGTCTCACTTCAGGAAACAAAATCAATGGGTTACAACTCAAAGAGCTGCCCACATCAGCAGTCATACTGCAGCTTCACATGCTGTCAAGAAGTTGAATGTGAATACAGTATCAGTGATTCTATCACATTGAAAGTTATGCATCAAACAGACAAGGAAAAAAAAGAAAAAACAACCGCCAAAAAACCAACTCAAACCGCCACAAAAAGCCCAAAACATTCGGAAGGGCAGAGCAGCAGTAACAGAGGAAAGAGAGAATCCAAGCCAATCAAATAGGCACAGCCTACCAAAAAACCAAGTCAGGTATTGCAAACTGTGTAACAAGCCCCCTCCTCACATCATTAAAAGCGGTGACAGCAGAGAAAGAAGCAAACTGACATTACTGCATCGGATGTGTATTTCAGTGACCATCTTGGGAAAAATCCATCCCCGTGGAAAGACTGTGAGATATTACAAGAATTTACTACCCTATACTGATGAAACAACCCGACTCAAGATTTGCTGCCTGGAATAACAGCAGCTGACTTCACCAGCTTAGGGACTGCTCTGAATGGCAAAGGTGTGCAGTTGGTGGAGACAAACCTTGGACAAGCAGCTCTCCCCATGCCAGTGACTTTGCCCATACCACGTTGCTTCTGATCATTACTGTCAGATTTGGGTGATCAGGGACAAGGGGCAGCATTTAAAGGTACAGTATTAAGTTGGGGAACAATACTGATAGTGTAAAAGAAAATGAAGTCTCTAAGGGTACCAAAAACTTGAGCTAAATTTAGCATGCATCTTAGCAACACACACACAAATTAAAAGTAGATCACAACTATATAAAAGGAGACTCTTATGCATAAACAGGATTCCATCTTCTGTTGTTTTGCAGAAGAGTTTGACTCGGACTGCACAATTGCTCCTTCCATAGACACATGCAGTCAAATAATACTTCATGATTCTACAACTGCCAAGCGTTTGTTTGATTCACCTGTGAGGTGCCTTCTCAGTACTGATTTATTAACACTAATTAGCCAGGTATTCAGAAAAAAAATTTGCTAGCAACACAGTGAAGTTTCTGAAGTCATTTTTCAGTGATGAAGCACTAACGTGCTAGGTCCTGCTGCTTGTCCCTATTAAACATTAATAAGCAGAACTGTGAGGCTGGGCACCTCGGAGCTCTGGCAAAATGCGATGCAGTTGCTGGTAACATTGCACACACCACGTAAATACCTGTTTTCTTTGCCTGAAATGCAGGGTGGATCTTCCTGGGAACACCTGTCCATATAAAAAGGCAGTCATTTACAAATCTCTCTGGAGTGCAACAAGCAAAGCTTCAACATGCCCTGACAAAAAGTTCTACACTGGATTTTTAATGAGTCTAGTATACCACTGTCACATAAAGAATTTCTTTTGACATTAGGAAAAGCTCAGAAGTGATTGTAACTTGTGTAACAAATGAGGCAGAAACCACAGGGACGCGGAGCAACTCCGATGTAGAAAAATGGGACTTCTCCTTTGGTCTAGTGTTTAAAATGAATTAAACATGATCTAACCTTTACTTGAGTTTCAAACCGTATCTGGCCTTTACCCCCTTCCCCCCCCAAGGCTTTGAGTAACTACATTTGAAAAAATATGAAATGTTACAAAAAGAAGGCAGGGCTGGGAGGGACACAGCAGAAAAAGAGAAGAAAAAAAAACCCCAGGCCACGTAAGAGCTGGAAGGTGAATGATTCAACATGATTTCAGGCAAGATTTTCCATCATCCCTGAAGACTTGTCTGAAATACTTGGAGTATATGAAGCACAGACTGAAAGGATCCTGTACTCTGTGCAGTATTACAGCACTCCTGCACCAGATGCCACAGAGATCACTTGACCTCATATTGCAAATTAAACTTTCTTTTTCACATTAAATGTTGTTCCAACTGAAATCTTTATTCTGGATGAAATGCAGCAGATATTCTAATTTGCCCATAATTTCCATGCAGTTCTGGTCTCTCAGCTAGTAAAGTGAAAAGAGAAAACCAAACCAAAACAAAAAAAAGAGACATATGTCATCATCTACTTGCCTAGTGTTTCATCTCCATGATGAAACCATGCTGTTACCGGTAAAAATCATCAGACTTACAAAAACATGACCTATATTTTTGTATCTCTAATAGCCAATACTCTCAAGCACAATCATTAAGCCATTACCCAAGATGATGGGAGCAGAAACACTCTGGATAAAGGCAACGGCAGATGGTGTATATACCAGTATCAGAAGGCCAGATGGTTTGGCAGGGACAACCCAGAGCCACATCTCTCCAGACCTGCCAGAAACAGGCAGATTCCTGCAGAGCTATTCCCCATCTCCACCTCTTAACTTCTCAGCAGTGCTGCAGATGAAGGGCACCAAGCTGGACCCGGGCTGCTTGCGCACGCTTGTGCCAAAGGCAGCAAGTCCTCCCAGAGCAGCCAGGGCAAGGGGAAGTCACAACACTCCTCCTGAAGGATGGATGCAGGAGCCATCATGCTCATTCTCTGCCTGATGAATCTTCAAAGCTCCTCTCTCCCTTTGTGGAAGGCTGTGCTCAGAGCTCACACCTACCGTACTGCACCAGGCTCTCCGGTACAGATCCCGGCCAGCCCTTAGCTGCTGCTGGAGAGCACAGGGTCACACAGGCCATGGGCATACTTGGGAGTCTGATTGCTACAGTCTATCCCCAGCCGTGAAACACCACCTCTCTGCTATGGGAGTCTTCTGTTCCAAGGAACAGATATCGAATAATTTTGATGTGTTTGATATCAAATAATACAGGGCTCTAGCATAGCATGTAAAAAAGCTGTAAAACAATTGGCATACTAGCACAATAGTCAGCCTCTTAAATATCTTTATGTTCTAAATGCTCTTTCTCCATTTTTTATATAGGAATTTATAGTACTTATTAAAAGGAATATAATAATTATAAAAACATAAAATCTACACAAAAATCTCTCACATTCATTTCACCTGCCTACTCTATAATAAATTTGGTTATAAAGGAACATCTGTCTTACCTGAAATCAGTGTAAATTTAGCAGTGATGGCATTTCTTATATCTCTCATCTCTCACAGCAACCTCAATTCCACCCCCTCGCAACCTGGAGTTTACTACTGAAGCAAAGCAGAGGTAAGGCTCCTGTTTCACGGTTTTTCTCTCACACTACTTCTTTCCTAAGCACCCCACCCCATTTAAGAACAGCAAGGGCACTACAGTCTTTCTTTTGTTTCCACTTCCAATTGCAAAGGACCTCTTGATCTAAATTCACACAACAGCTATTGAGCAGGGGATGTTTATTTGGTATCAGGACATGACATTTTTGAGTCCTGTATGCAAAGACCTGAGTTATCTCTTGTTCACTGAGAGCTATAGCAATCTCCAGTTTATCTGAACAACAAAAGCAACAGCTTGGGTTTAGGGTTTGCTTTTGGGGGTAGGGGTTTCTTCAGAAAACTTCATACACTTGAAAACAAAGTCAGCAGGTGGGACACTAAACTTTGTGCTCTTTCACCCAACTTCTTCATAAAATTGCAGCGTATCCCCTCTCACTTCTGAAAGGGAACATCCATCCCTTCCACATTTCTGAAATTCAGGAATCACAGAAATTCAGATGTCTTCTCAATTCCATATGGAATCCTTACTAGAGCTGTCAGTGAGCTTTACCTCAGCCGGCAGCTGGGTAAAGCTGAACCCATACCTGGAGTTCTGGAACTCGGAAAAAAAACAACAACTTCCATGGCTAAAACAAGCAGCTTTTATGACAAGGTACAGAATATAACAAAGCCAGAAACAGCAAAGACATTTATAAGATTTGTCATCAAAAAATCTCTGCTAAGCTGCTTCATTCTGCCAGTGGAGTTTTTCCATCCATCATGGGCCTAAAGTGACACAAAAAATAAGATCTAATGTATGTAATGTTGCCTTCCTTTTAAAATATGAAATGCAAATGTTGTGCCTTACACGAGAGTTTTTTTTTTTCTATCAAGAGATCATCAGAGACAACAGTAAACAAATTTTCAATTCAGAGACTGAAATGTTGAGCAACGAACAGGACATGAAAGGAAATGACTGTTCACTCTCTTTCAAAACAAGAGCGAAGAGTCATGTAAAATTATCAGGAACAAAATTATATCCAGAATACATAGCTCTACTGTGGAAATGTTTGTAGCTGTACAGTGGCTCAAAAAGAAACTGGTGAAATCCACAGGGGAAAAATTCAAAGATGTCACCTTAGTCTCAGAAAGGTCCTAAGCTTGCAGCCCCAGGAGCGTACCTAAAAAATCCAGCACCTGCCTTTTCAGTTTCTAGCTGGTCACAACTGCTGATGTCGGACTTGGAGAAGAAATTCTTTCATCCTTCAAAACACATTTCCAAAAAGTAGGGTTGTTCTCCTTTATAAAAGCAACAAGAACAGATGGATCGCAGCCAAATCATTACTTAATATTTGGAATAAAGTTCATAGGAGAACTGTATGGAAGCTAATGAAAGGCTTGACGCTGAGTGCAGCATACTGTACTCACTGCAGCCTGGATTCAGGCCAGGCTCTGGGCAGACACGGTATTAGCAGATGATCTTCTAATGTCGACAGATAAGGAAGCACCAGCTCTCACCCTTCCAGACCTCTCCGGACCTTTCAACACTTAATCAAGCAATGCCGCTGCCCACTCTGAAAGGGTCACAGGAGCCAGGGGTGATTTGCTACAACGGCTATATGTCCATCACTGAGCAGTGCCCTATATGACCATACATTAACAAGACACCTAACAGCATGGTCAAGATTACCTAACAGAAGCTGGATCCAAGTGCAAAAAGAACGCTGTGTCAGAGAACAGAAGAAAAAAATTGACATCGATAATGAATTTTCTTTCAATGATACAAATTTGTTGATAAAAGGAGCTCTTGGACTTCTGTTCATGTTAAGCTCTCACAGCATAGTAACACTTAAAACCAATACTGACAGCACTGCTTACACTAACTAGAAACATCCTCTCCATGAACACCAATCTGGCCTCAACTATGACCTCTTAGTTGCTTTTATTCCAGAAACCAACGTTTCTGGCATGCATCCTTCAGCAACATATTCCTGCTCTCTGCTACGGCTTCCTACAGAACATTAAAGTTAGGCTCAATTTTTATCTTTAAGGCATTTGGTGGCCTGGTTTCTTCATCTTAGAAATGAGATCCTCAGGCACAAAAGGCTTCAAAGTATGGGAAACAGAAAAAAAAAAAAGAAATATCTATCCAGGGCACAGTCAGTCGAAAACTGGAACAAAAGACCAGCCCTGCTCTTTTCAAAAAGGCTGAAAACATATTTAATTAATAAGCCAAAAAAATATGAAGCAATAAAAAACAAAACCTGACAAGACAGGAATTAGTTACAGTGAAGGTTAAACAGCTTAGTCATACTGTTTGGCACAAGGCTCACAGGAATCAGTGTATTGGGACAAAAGCAGGGAAAGAAACCATATAAAGCATCCTGTAAAAGAAGAGAAATCTCTCACTGTCTCAGCATCCCTCTCTTTGTAGCAGATTTCTGGCTCACACTGGAAGCATCAAGTGTAAGATATTGTAAGGATCACAGTAGAATGCAAGGTCATAAAACAAGAAGCCAAGCTTACACCGTTAGAGTTATGTTCTTCAAATGGTATGCTTCATGAAGAACTATAAATCTGCCTCAAATTTTATTTTTACCACTTATTGCTGTCTCAAAAACATACGCACAAAGTTTTCAAGGTTCAACCCTACATCTACTGAAAGAAGAACGACTGCTAATTCACACTGAAAACTATTGCTGTGTCTTCCTTATTTTACCCTCTAAATGCTATGAATTAATTTAGGAGATTGTATTTTAGTCCCTTTTTACATCAACAATTTTCAGGTCGCATTTTATTGGCTGCTCTTGGCATTGGCCAGCAATTGAACACTAAATAACTGCTGTTTACCTGTAGACTTTCAGATTCTTTTTTCCCTGGTTACTATTGACTCCAGTCTCACTTGGTCGACGGATAATCCGCCATTAATCATGCACTTTGAGTATCCTCCGAGTTCAGCTGTCTCACAGAGATTGAGTTAAGGAGAGATTAATGATATGAACGTAGTGAAAAGGACAGCAAAAGAGAACAGAAAAAGCCAGGAAAATAGTCTCTAGTGCAATTCTCTCTTTGAGGTAAAGGAAGATACCTGGGAATAGCAAAAGGACAGACATGAAGCAAATATGGCAGGGACAGGGACAGAAGAAGTCTACAACTGATTCTATTCTCAGTGTTCAAGTGATCTGAGTCTATAGTAATAGTGGAAAACATTAACTTCAAAAGAAACCTAACTTTTTTTCCCCTCCCTCTGTAAATGGGTTATATTTTTTTGGTGATATTACAGCCTTTTTGAGAAGCATGCCAATAAATCCATGAACATACCAGACATTGCTTTCAGAAAGCATACAGATCTCAAACCCCACATACTTGCACACCTTTGACTCTTCCCTTGCTGGATGGATTCAGCTCAGTCATTTCCCCCAGCTCAACACTAATGCTCCCCCAGCTCAGTTGTGCATCCCACACAACCCTCATTCTCACGCACAGCCGCACGCAGATCACCGGATAAAGAGTTCTGCTTTTGGCAGAGAGGACACAGATGCTCCTGCCAGTTGGCTGAAGTGCTTCAAACTGACAAAAGGGAACCTCTGCTGATTGCACATCCAGGTCACTTTTTTGGGCAAAACACTTTATCCTTTCACTGCAGTTCTGTTCACCTGTAAAATTGCGAGTGTTCTTTGCAACTTGCCTATCTTTTCCCTCCAAATAATTCTGTAGCCTACGGGCAAGATGGCGAAGAAGATTTTTATTTCATTTTAGCTACAAATGTCAGAACACAAGCAGTACCCATTAAGAGATTCTGCTCTGAAAAGTCTTTCAGAACATCAGCCCAAACCATGCTCCACCGATGCCGCTTTACAAACACGCCTCTTGTACATATTCACCTTGCTACTTCTTGTTGTGTTATGGAATGCCTTTTCAGGGTCCTGAAGAGAAACATAAAGCAGGGGATTCCTGCAGGGATGACAGCACTCTCAGGAGGCACCACCCAGCCTATGTGCTACAGCACTGCAGCTTCAGAACATCTGCCCCGCAGGGCAGGACTTGCTCTTAATTTGGTTCGTGCAATGGTGTTGCCCATCCCACCAGCACATGAAAAAATAAACTTGCTTCCGAGTACTACCTCCCAAAATCTGCTCTTCCATTGCAAGATTTTCTTTTTGCAGTATGTATCTAATCCATGCACCTCCAAACAGACTGCTGTGTGCGGGAGCACAACTGCCAAGGACCTGGTCATGCCTCCCCAGGAATGAGCATCACAGCAGAAACCACGGGAGGAGAGGGTTGGGTTTTTTTGAGGAAGAAGAGAGGGCTTCAAAGGAAGAACTCAAGGTAGAAATAAAATAAATAGTTACTCTTTCTCCTTTCTCTACCTTTCTCCTATCTTTGCTTCTTGCCAATACTGTAACAGGAAGGGAGATGAATGTCACCTTGAGATATCTGACAGCACGCTGAAGGGAAAGATCCAGAGCATGCTGGATTCAGATTCAGACAGTAAAACTCTAATCAAAAGAAAGGATTGGTTTTGCTTCATGCTGTGAATTAATTCTCCTTTTCTATCACATTATTGTGGTTTTGTTTTCTTTTTTAAATTGTGCATACAGAGGGATATTATCTAAAACTACCTAAGTTAGGATTGGCTCCAAAGGCCACTCCTGCAAGACATCTGTCAATTTCATATAAAATAATTCTGGCTGACAGTGACTCAGGCGAAAAATATGTACACTGAGGACCTCAGAAAAGAATACATTGCCCAAGACATGAAAAAAGAAACAGCTGACTTAACCACTTCAGGCACCTTACCCGACCTCTGCACAAGTCTGGCAAGATTGACCTCTCTTTCTAAGGTCCAGCCTGGAAAGCAGAATAGCCATTGACCTTTCTTTCCAGAGAGCGTAGAGTCCGTTCCTGCTGTGAGTTCTAAAACGAAGGCACACCTCTATGGGTATACATACACACACATTGCATTTTATCTATTTGATCTACTCCATTAGGCTGTAAATAGCTTCATCAACTGAGCCAAGTCTTGTGCCTCTTGGTAACAAACTTTTCTAAAGTTGGAAAACATTATAATGAGCACATCACATCAAAAGCCTACAGTGTTAAATTAACATAATGTGATAAGATACAATGTGACATAACATCTTCATAAAGTTAAGCGTGTCAGAAAATAAAATATCTATCAGCTTATTCTGAATCTAATCCATATTTAATCACCCAAATCACTAGCCAGCAACTTTGAAAGTTTATTTAATAACCCCATCGCCAACTGTCTACGGTGACCCAATTAGGGCTGTAGAAACAAGGTTAACAAAACACCAAGACAGAGAACGTTTAAGTCTTCAGTAGCTGTCCAAGAGTGAACAAAGAGCCTGTTTTCAGGGCTTGGCATTATTTTATCATGAGGAGAATGAATATTTTAGCGATTATTGTGCGCACAAAAAGCTAAGCATATTACTTTTTTCTAGATGCCATTTTTCCTCTGTGTAGAAAATAACAGTACAGAATCAGCACAGTAACAGAATTTAGTAAAATCTGAAATACAGTAGGTGACAATTCTGTGGAACAAAAGATTTGGAGAACAGCTTAATTCTCTGAACATCCCAAGCAAGGCCAGGATGTTATCATTATGTCTCAAAAAGATCACTACAACTGTGACTGGAATAAACTTCTTGTCCAGTTAAGAATATTTTTTGCTAGAATAAGATTCTTCAGGGTATCTTAGCAATTTAAAGTAAACAATTACAAATACTGGGTAGCAGAAAGGCATGAGCATAATCCCCCCCCAAATATTTAAAGAAAACAAGAAATTTTTTGCCACTTGTTAGCAGCACTGCTTTTCAGCAGAGCTTAACAACAGAGAACCTTTCTGGACTTCAGATATAGTCTGCCAGACTCCTCCCCTGCCCTCCCTCCCGTTATGTATAAGCACTTATTCTTGGCATCAAGGATAAAGATGACTTCTTCTAGTCACAGACGTGCGAGAGGCAAGGCACTTCACCTAAAAACAGATACATGCACACATAAATGCATTCGGGCAGCTTTTGCTTCCAATGAAAATTCTTTCTGGTAAAAAAAACCAAACAAAACTACTTCCTGAGCATTCATTCATATATCCTTTTTCTGAAGCACCACCACAGTAAGTCCTTGCTTATATTGAACAGTGTTGCCATAGCCTCCACAGTGAACTAGGATATATTTGTCAGCCCAGATCCTGTCAAAATTGACAGAGCACACCAATTTCAGTGTCAGTGAAATTATTCTATAAAACTTCATAAACCAGCAACAGCCCAAAAGGGTGCTGTTTATCATTTGAGAGACTATAGCCCAGGAATACAGTTTCTAACACTAAAGAACCTTCAAATATAATCAGTTTTTCTAAAATTAGAGTGGCAGGGGTTTTCTCTTGAATCTTCATGACTGTGCTTATCAGCAGTGTTAATAACTGTTTCTTTAACTAAACTATTTTAAAGGGCAGAGTCCAGTTCAAAGAACAGCAACCCCACTAAAACAAGAGTTCTCCATTTCAGGCATGGTCTTTTCCATGTTACTTAACCACTGTGTGATTACTGCTTTAATTTATCTCTAATTTAAAGAAAAAAAAAATCAAATTAAGGAGAACAAATTGGTCCCAGCTCTATGAGGCCTAATTTATACAGAAGCTTGTTTAAAATCTGCTTGCAGATTGCATAATGTTATTTGGAGGGCGGAAACTCTGGAACAAAGCCGTTAACAGCTTCTCCATCGTCACAGGGTTTTTTACTCCTCTAGGTGAGTAGAGCCCATAAAGTCTAGTGCTGCCTGAAGCAGAAAACAAATCTCCTTGTTTAAATTTATGAACAAGAAGATTCACTTTGCTTTAGCAGCTACATCTAGGGTGACAAGGGGTAGGACAATTTGAGATTTTAAGGGAAACAACTCAGGGGTTTTTTTTCAAAATTCAAAAATAAAGACTATCAACCAAAAAAAAGTCAACATTGGACAATGATGTTTCATCATCTTATTTCAAATTTCTTCTCAATGAGGAAGCATTGAATTAAAGTTTTCTAAGCATTTCTTAGATGTTTCACCCAGAAATATTTAAGACCAAATAACTTCATCTGAGGGGGAAGAAAGAAGCAAATCTATGACAAACCATTTTGGCTCTGACAAAAGGAGTTTTAGTAGCAAACAGCTTTGCTGGCTGCTTCCAGTCCTGGTAAGCAGGTGGAGCTGGGGATTACACAATAAAAGAAAGAATTCTGGATTTCCATTAACCCTCCCATTGCTTGATACGTGCCAATAACTTCTTGGATTATTGCACATCACTGCAGTAATTTTTCCTCTGTAGCAACCTCGATGATACTGGCATTGAAAACTGCAAATGTAAATAGTGCAGTGAAACCCTGTTACTTCCTGGTGTGGTGGGACTGACAGGTTAGAGAACTGGAGGCTTGCTAGGGTCTCCCAGCTGCTGTACTTCAAACAGCTGCCAGCCCAGTGGTGCAGAATTCATTGCTGCATGCCAGCTCCTCCCAGTCAGCACTCCTGCAGAGCAGGGGTTGACACCTAACTGCCCTATTCCTTTTGGAATTGTGTTTATTACAATTGCTGAAAAGCCGAGCAGACAGATTATATTAAAGACAAGCTCCTGTGCTTCTGTTGATGGCCACGGCTGCTCTCATCTCAAACCTCCTTCCCAAAAGCAAAAAAAGACAAAAAGCTCTTCTGATGCTCTCCTCAGTGAGACTGCCCGGGCCTTGTTTGGGAAGGCTTCAGTCCCTGCGACTGCAGGCAATGAAGCCTTTGGTTTTCATTCTCCCCAGGCTCCTTAACGAACATTCCTGTCACATACCTTATTGAACATAGCCCTGACCTCGGGCCACTTTCTCTTTAGTCTTCTGAAGAAACATTTGTAAGACCTTGAACAAATATCACCTTCAAATCCACCCCAGTCTTCCAAACACTACTACTACTTTTCCTGAGCCCCGGGAAGGGTGATGACTGTACTGGCTGTAATCCTTCCTTTCAGCAACAACTGCAGCTGTAGCAAGCAGACATCTACCAAACCCATGCTCAATAACTCAAGTCTGTCATTTAAGAACATAATGAGCATGGAATATCTCTTGGCAGGTTTTGGTGGCATTCAGAAAGGAATCCCACAGTAGCTATTTTCCATGCTTCACACTACACTCTTCCCCCATCAGCTATGTGGTAACAGTTTAAAAAGCATTCTGTGCCCTCCTAGAGGTTAGCAGACCATATGTGTCTTCCGAGATTCTCAGGGACAGGTATTTCCAAGATGCTTAGGGGCAGATATTATCTTTGGAAGAAACTTTTTCCATTGGAAAATGCTGGTTTAGGTAGTCAGAAACACTTCACAGAAGCATACCACTGACAGCTAAATTCTCATTATCCTGTTTTCATCCAGGCAGCCACTTGTCCCTACCACTAAACAACAGCCCCCACTCAAGTCTCTGTCTCTCCTGGGGCAGGCTGGCATCTTCCGTTTTAGCTTCCCTCTAGCAAGAAAGAGCACCACGGTTCAAGCAGTTTGCTCCTGCAAAGCTAGTACAGGGTCAGCTGCAGACACAAATACCCGCAGGTCTCCTGACTGCCCTCCCAAGAGCACTGGCTGGGCAGGAGGCATGAGCAGTCTCCTCAGCTGAAAGCAGACAGTCAGCCCTCTGGCACAAAGCAGGCTCCCTTCAGTTTGCCAGCTCAGGAAGCCCTTGCCATGAAGTAACCGAGATGAAGGTTATAGAAACCATTCCACTGACATACAGAACTCGCCCAAGGTCGAGTTTTAATGAATAGAGCAGATAAGTCTCCTAATACTTGATAAATATTAACACTGTAAGAATTAATTTGCAGATAAAGCATTTCTCTTCTTGATGCATCAGAAAATGTTAGAATAAAAATGAAAGCAGGACTACCCAGTATGCCCTTTCCTCTGCCTATTCAAACGGGTGAGAGCCGTATGTGATGGTATCCTTGTGTTCTCTGAGGCAAGCCACAGCCATACAGCCTGACAACCTTCATCCCTCCAGCTCAGGAGTTTGCTTTTGTCTCCCAAGCATGGCAGATTCACATTTCTAAAAGCAACAACTTGAAATCTTACTAGCACAAACACTGCCTGGCCCCATCCCAGCGTAAAACAGTGCTACCTGCAACCAGCAGCTTTAAAAAGTTCTCCCAACTAAGTGCTATCAGCTTTCCCAGCCTCTTTTAAGAAACTGATTTTCAGTACTAAACCCATATAAAGTATTTTGTATTCCCATGCATTGTTACAATCACAGAATGCCTTGGGCTGGAAGAGGCCTCGAAAGGTCAGCTAGTCCAACCCCATGAGATAGTTTTCTGTCTTCTCACAGACAACTGGTACCTCGCTGACAGCTGGGACATTGTTTGAGCAGACAATCTAGGAAGTTTGTAAGGACAGCGAGCTGCACGTTTCCCCAGTGATACCAAGTAGATTTATATGCTTTGTTTATTAAGAACAAACAGCAAGATGCTGTTCATCGCCAGAGTCTTGCTTCTGTGACTAGCTTTCATAGGAATGTCCAATGACAGACATTTCTGCTCAGTCCTGGTCACACTTTGCACTGCATGGACACGAAAGGAGCACCAGGATTCTGGTCTTGGGTACTGCCGTCAAGCTCCTAGAAAAGAGTTCAGCCTCAATTGTTCAGTTTCTAAGCGACTGACATACTGGTGCGAGCAGGCAGAGGACGTGTGAAACTCCATTTTGACAGCCAGTGTAGATTAAGCTGCTTGCAGAGACATGGACAAAGCCAGCCAGGTGAAAGAGAACAAAGTTTGAGGACAGAGTGTGTGAAATGCCTCAGTGACCCGCTAAGCTGCTTCTTGCCTTCATATACAATTAGTCCCAGCATGAAAGAGGGAAGAGAAGTTAGGGTTACAAGTAGTCAGGAATTTTTCATACACCACTGACATGTTCCTGAAACCATTCCACAGGCACACCTAGAAAATACCATGATTTAAGTTCTGCAAGAATTGTCCAGTGAAGGCTCTGGCCTTCAAAAAAACAAAAGCAACTAAAAATGCATTCAAGAAACTGACAAGACATGAGATTTGGAAGTACAGTCCAGAAAGTGAAAAAACCAAACCATAACAAAACCCCCAATCACACACACAAGAAACAAACAAAAAAAACAAGCAAACCAACCAACCAAACCAACTAACCTAACAAAAAAACCCACCACACCACCAGAACATTATTCCCTTATGCACTTCTTTTAGCTTCCCACTTTCAAGACTTTCAAAGAACAAAAGGAACCCCTTGCCAGCTAAGCCATCATCTTTTTCTACTTCATTTCTATCTAATAATTTCTGATCTTAAATATCCAACTATGATTTCTCTGCAGCTGCTTCTTTTACCTTAAATCTCTCAAGTAAAGAAGAATCATAAAAATTCCTATTTTTATCTGTTTCCTTTGTGCCTCACAGATAACATCACCTTGTTTTTCCTAGGTACAGATTTTATGGTGTTTTGGGGTTTTTTTTAACAATAAAAAAGTTAGTTTCAAGGCCAATAAAAAGGTTTTAACTAAAAGTATGGAAGAAACAGGAGGGGAAGTAAACTTAGAAAATGCAAAACTATGATTTCAAAAGTTCTCCCTTTCCTGAGGTAAGAGTTCAGTTTGAAGATTCTTCTTCTTTCGTACTGAAAAAGACCATTTACTTTAGGGGTAAATACAGAACTTCATTACCTATAGTTAATTTCTGACAAAGTTCACAGTGCACAATAGTCTTTTTTTGCATCACAAAGCCTCACCGTGAAGTAAAGTACCCAAGAGATCACTTTCTAAAAGAATATGGAGAGATCATACAGGACTTTTTCCATTGAAATTACCTCCAGAAGCAGTTATTCAAAAAGTAAAAATATTTTCAGGATCAAACTCTGAACTGAAAAAAAAATATGCATATACACAAGGCATCCTTTCGAAATTCACCGCAGATGTAAGAAAAAGAAATTCCTTCATTTGGTGTTCTTTCAAGCATGGTGATGTTTTTGCATCACGTACAAGAAATAGATCATGACAACCTCCACCTACGTGATCTCATTTCATCTTGGCTTTCAATGACAGAAATCCAACATCCCCACTCATAACATCTTCTACCCTTGTGACGCAGTGCAAGTTTTAGGCAGTTAATGACAACTTGGAGAAGACCCAAAGCACAATGGAGTCGATAGCAACGCTGATATGGATTCTGAATGGGGAAGCCATACCCCCAGAGCCACTGCCCCACAATGTAAGGGCAAAACCCTAGTCTCAGAAGTACAGCCTTCCCATTCACCAGTCATTCCTGTAAGGATAAAGTTAATTCCCAGCAAAAGCCTTGTCAGACACTGCGTATACGCAGTTCTTTCTTCAGTGTAGCTAGATGAGATTGTTGATTGTATTTCCTATGTGGCATTCAGCTCAAGAAGTGAAAAGCCCTTTCTTCATCTCCACTGAGATTCCATATACAGACTAGGTTAATTCTGAAGATTTTTAAAAGAAAAAAGAGAAGCAGAAAATTCACTCATCTTTGCACTGAAAACTCTCAGGTAAGATTGAATATGAGAAATAGAAGCCATTATTCTTCACACCAAGATAAACAGTTCCTGGCCACGACAGAAAAGGTTTGTGTATCAGATATGTTGATTTGTGAGGTTCCAGCCCAGTACAGGACTTCCCATAAAGGCTTCCCTTACTCGTTTATACAAAAGTGACTCAGGTCTTCAGTTTTCCTCAAGCTTTGATAAGCTAAAGCCTGTATCTAGCCAGACAGCACATTGGGATGTGATCCCTGCTGCTTTTGTTCTTTAAAAGAAAGGTACATCAGCTGGTATTTGCTGATTTGCTGACCACAAAAGGACAAAAAGGCTCCTCCATGTTACATGCCGACCAACACATACAAGGAGATTTCTTTGTCTCCTACCAGTTGTCATTAAGTTACTTCTACAGATAACTGCAATGTACCTTTAGAAGCTGGTGGCTGCGACTACAACACCTCTCCAGATGACGAGACACGGCTCATACAGAAAGTGTAGACAGAATTCAGCTTTCTCTTCACCTGAAAAGAAGGCAAATTGTGAGCCAGAATTCAGTCATGTAACCAGCAAGGGAACTAAGTACAGTCATGCGTATTGCAAAGATAAAAACCACTTGAAAGAGAGTGAAACTCAGTCATGCTGTTATCCTGGAAGGAAGTAGAGCAATGGAGCTTCACTGAGGCCACAGGCACACTACAAAGATTTAAGAATTTAGATTTCTTACTGTTTTCACTCTGTATTTACTCCTGGAGGGGGGGGAATCTTGTGAAATAAGCTCTTGGCCGTATCACTTAGAGTCTGAATTGTGGCTTATCACTCATTTCTTTACCTGCTGTATCTTATTTCACTTAGAATTTGGAAAAGTTGCTCTGTTCACAATGACATCTGCACAAGTTTAAGGACATTCCAAAGTTCCATTGAATTAGCACTTAAAAGCACTACTGGCTTTAATCTAGTTTTGAACCGTTCCAGACAGAGCTCAAATTTAACCAAATACCAAAGCACTTGGATGAAGTGGGTCTTACGAATCTCTTAACTGTGCCTTACAGAGTGCCTAAACCAGCACATTCAGCTGCCAGCTCTCCAGACCAGCCCTGGACTTGTATTTTACATGCATCCCATCATTTTAGTGGAATAATCTAGGACAGGATCTGGAGTGCTACCATTGTGGGGGATGGCAACGTAACCCAAATCATAGTACCTTACATGACTGCTGCACAGCACTCACTTATTCTCACTTCTAATCAAGAAGAAACACAAGCACTTCATCATCATTTTGTAAAGAGCATAAAAGGTTAACAGCCAGACTGAGCAGAGAACAGTTACACCACTGCATCTGAGATTTTTTCATTGTCACAGCATTTCATAAGATGTGCAAATTACAACTCAAAAACCTGAACACCAACTTAAAGTTTCTAGATGAAAAGTTCAACTCACAAATACCATTCGTCCCACCCAAGACTCTTCCACACTGTTAGGCAAATGACAAGATAGTAAAATGGAATTTAAACAGTGTTTTTTTCTTCCCATTCCAATGAAGCACAAAATGTGAATCCCACTTCTTCTCTCTCAATGACTTCTGCTAATATTCTGTTCATCAGGTATTCCAAATAAGTTTCATTAGTTACAATACATTCATTCACATTTTTTTCTCTTCTTGGCTGCTGTTCACGTGGTCTTCAATATAAAAACACCAAGATATTACTTAACACTTAGGCCACAGAGAGAAGTGCGTTAGAGAAAAAACAGCTTTTCACAACAAAGCCAGTTTGGAAATGAGCCCTTTTCTCTCTCACCAAAAAATGCAAATAGCCTAGCTGCATCTGTTTGGGGTTTTTTCAGATCCCCTTCTTCAAATTCAGCCTGAAGAGAAATCTGAGAGAATCCATTTGAATATAGATCAAACTTGGGGTGTTTGGGGGAAAAAATAAAATAGCAGTTCCTCTTCTAGAAATTCAGACATCAAAAGGAAAGAGCTCAAATGGCCAGGACTGGCACAGAGACCAGCAGTTGTTCCCGCTCTCCTCTAAATTTCCTCCACGTTCAGCCTTTCCACACTGGGGAAGAGCAACAACGATACCAGAACATAGTTTTCTTGTCAGGGTTTAGGGTCAGGGCAGCCCTCTAGACCGATAACAGCCGCTCTCTGTTAACCCCCCTCCCTCCCCAAGGGGGCAGAGAAAGGGAATAAGGGAGACTCAGCCAGTAGAAAAGGGAACTGGAACAGCTTGAATGAAAATGAAACTGATAATAATAACAATGGAATATATACAAATATATACAAACCCAGTATAGAACCCAACCCCCCGATGGTAATTCCACCACCATCACCACTGG
>JANHFX010003002.1:0-14716 GCA_027560015.1 Chloroceryle amazona
GCGGCAGCGCCCCCTGGGAAGTGTAGTCCGGCAAGAGGGGAGGCTGCATGGGGCACCGGGTCGGACTACGACTCCCGGCAGCCTCTTCGCGTTGGCTCCGCCCCTCCCATTGGCTCCGCCTCCCCGCGCGGCCCGCCTCTTCGGGGGCGGAGCGAGAGCGTCGCGCTCTCTCGTGCCCCTTGAGAGAGGGGATGGCGGCAGGCGGTGGGTGAAGGGGCTGTTGAGGGTTCTGTTTTCTCGGGGTAGAGGTGGGCAGCCGACTGCTAGGGGCTGCCTGGAGACGGGCTCGGCTCAGCCTGCGGTAAACGTGAAGGTTCTGTTCTTCTCCTTTGCCGTGGAAAGGTCTCCCGTGCTTTCGTGGATCAGAGTAATGGCGCCTGTTTCCAGGCAGGTCCAAGCCCTCCTCCCACTGCTCTCCTGCTTACCTCCTTCTGGAGACTTCTTTCCCCAGACACCCAAAAATGTAGTGTTAGTGTGGGACCCAGCTGCACTACAACCTGAGGGGGTCTCAAGAAGCTCTGACACTTGGGTTCCAGGTCTTCTGCCTGGTCTTGAGATGTCCTAGGAATGCTGGAGCAGGAGACTGTGATTGTATCCATGTCTTTCTTTTAGCTGTTGTTTAAAATGTCAGCGGCTTAGGCCCTCAAAGGGGTTGTGTTTGTTTTTTCTTTAGGTTCACACCGATACAAAATCAGCTGCTATTTTATAACTGCTATTTTGCAAATCTTGGGCATGAAATGATAGGGTACCATGTAGCTGAAGTCTTGGATCCGGATGGATGGATGTGTGTGTAGAGCAGCAGTCTGGTCTCCTCAGGGCCTGGGGTTATTGCTGTACAGATACATTCTAATACAGAACACTGTCCAAAGCATATACAAACGTCTTAAATGCTGTTTACATGGCACAGACAATAGAATTAACAACCTTCTGTCCTAAACCACAGGCCTCTGGGGCTTAAATGGGAATATACATCAGCTGTTTGTGTCATCTTTGCTCCATGTTGGCGATTGCTAATAGTAGCCAGTCACAAACATGAGTAAAACTGATTTCTTCCAGCAGAGGACAGTGGTGCACACAGGCACTTGATTGTATCTTGCACCCTTTATACCCTCTTGTCTTTTCAAGCTCACATATGAGATGCAGAGTAGTTCGAATCACGTGGAAGATAATTTATCTAACTAAGAAAACGTTTGATAACAGTTGTGCCATAGCACTGATTTTCTAGTATATTTTAAATGAGTGAAATTAAGGGGAGAGTCTTCATAAAAAGAACCAGTTGAGAGATACCTTCAGCAGACACTGATCTACAGTTACTTGTACAATATAGCTTAATTTAATTAGTCTCATTTCTTTTCCTGGGGAATATCCTTCCCTTGTACATCAAAGTGTGACCAAGCCAAAATTCCTTTCCAGGAAAGAAGAACTGGCCACAGGCCACCTCAGACATGTTGTGGAAAATGGAAGAACATTGGAATGACCCTTCTCGCCTGTTGTGAACCTCTTCACCTATGAGAAAACCTAATGTAAAGTCACTACAGCAGTCGTCAAGCCGGTGGAATAAGTAAGAGTTTTGATCATTTTGATATGAGGAGAACCTCATTCTCTTTTGGACTTACGCAATGTGTTGGGATGAAGAATGCACTGCAGGCTGAAGATTTACTATGCGATTGTAATTTCTGTAGCAAATGTATTCCCTTAACAGTTGTCCTCCATGAACTCCAGATTTAATTATTATTTGATACTTTGTAGGGATTGACAGATCGTTTCAACCCAGCTATGAGGGTAAGTTCTGAATATAGCTCTCAAATGTTTTTACTGGTGTAAAAATTTCAGATTATTTTCCTTTCTTTTAAGCCTGTTATCCTGATGTAATATAAGATTTCATAAATAATCACTAAGAAGTTAAAACCTTATGAATATTAAAATCATGTTACTTAAAGCCTTGCTCTGCCTTGATTGCACAGACTTCTGGCCTTTGTGCATATTATTTAAAAGGAAGTAGACAACACAGAAGGGTTGAAATCCACTTTCCACATCCCAAACAATTCCCCTGGAACTTTTAGCTGTATGGGTGTTGTCTTTCATAGAGATGAGGACTGGGGAGTGCCACTGTTTGTGATTTTAATTGTTGCAGTCCTATTTTAATTTCTTTCCCAGAAAAAGATCCTATTAGAAAGACCTTTTTCTTTGCAGCCCTGTGCTAGTGACCAAGTAGGTAATAAATGAAAGCTCACACATCCATGTACAGGAAGCTGATCAATCACAGACAAGCAGGGAATAATTGCCTTTCCCAGCAGCTTACTTTGAGGTAGGAAAGGCTACCTATTTGTTCCTTACATACCCCAGGCAGCAGACTCTACTTTGCAGTGTGTTCATAGATCATGCTGTGGCTTGGAATAGGAAAATATCTCCAGTACTGCATAAAGATTTGTACAATGATAGTTCACTGCTAACGATGTAAACGTCTGTCTTAGAGAGGTTAGACCCAGGGGACAGTTTGCTCTGAGCTGGAATTTCTTATTACTGTAGGCATTTAACCAATGTCTGAGAGGAAATCAGAATCTTGTAGAGGACAGAAACCTATCAGCATTATCTTTTAAGCCATAAACATGCAGTCTGTCCCATTTATTTGAAAGAAGATCCCTCTGAATTTCAGTTTATAGGGTCTGAGCTCTAAATTTTACTTTCTTTCAAGCCATGTTTAGAATGCATACTTAGTCCGTTGGTGGACTGTGAGATTTTCTTTTGGTATAGCAGGAATATAGCAGGTATTCAGACTGGGGTGTTTGTCAGATGATGCCTCACAAGCTTTCTGCAGCACCTTATTTCATCATGTGAAATAAGGACCAGGTGGGAACCTCTGTTAGATTTTGAAGCAGAGGATGTGGCTTTTGGAAGAGTACATCGGTAGTCCGGCAAATAATCAAACTTTGCTCTATGAGGAAGAGTAGTGGAGAGAATTGTTAAATCTGGAAGCAAACTATGGTAAGGGATGTTTTCAAACTTTTAGACCCCTACGATCACCTGTGTAGCTTGAAAGCCTTTTTATTCTCTACACGTACAAAGGGAAAAAAAAAATATCTGTTTTTTCTGCAACTTTCAACTAGTAAGTGCCATGACTTTTCAGCCTGGACTGTTGATTCATTTTGTCTATCTACCAATAATGGGAGATGGCAAATACAAAACAAACAAACAAAGTACCTGGTCTTGCAGCTTGGAAAAAGGAATTTCTCTCGACTTGCTGACCATGCATATGTGCATGTGTGTGTCCTGGTTTGAGTGAGAACAGAACTAATTCTGTTCAGTGGTTTTACTTTTCAGCTCTGTTCTTCTGACTGACTGCACTGTCTGAAGGCAGCAGCGTTTTCCCAGGCAGTGTCTGCTGCTGGCAGTGGTAACAGCCCATGGCTAGAGTTAGTGCCAGGGATTGGTGTGCAGAGCAAGGCCACTGCTGGATCTTGTGCACCATGCTGGGGGTGCAGAAAGTAAAAGGCTGCACCTGTAGGGAGGAGTGGACAAGACAGGTGACCCCAAACTGGTCATATTTGGTATAAAGCTGAGGGATGAGGAGTGTCAGGCTTGGCTCAGGTCTTCTTCCATCTTCTTGCTCGCTTCTCCAATGGCTGACATCTGAGGGGGACTCTCTCTGTTCTGCCTTCGATCCTGATCTGTGTGTGCCTGAATCTGGTGTGGTAAACCAGCTCCTGAACACAGTTCCCACCTGCTGCTGGGCCCAGTCTGGGAATAGTGGTGATGGTGACATAATTACCATCAGGGGGGTTGGACTCAATACTAGTTTGTATATATTTGTACATATTCCATTTTTATTATTTTCATTCAAGCTGTTCTAGTTTTCTTTTCTAATCTCTTGGTCTCTCTCCCTTATCCCCTTTCTCTTCCCCTCTGGGAGGGAGGGGGGGTTACCAGAGAGCATCTGTTATAGGTCTAGGGGACCACCCTGACCCTAAACCGTGACAGTGTGCAGTGATAGACTGGGTGCTATAAATGGCCTTATGGCATGAGGGATCTTGTGTCAGGAAGTGTTAATACAGAATGGCATAAATGTCTATTGGCAGACAGGTAGTGCCATTTTATTTTATTTCCTCAAAGTGGTATTGCTCACGAGTTGGAAATAAGGACTACAAAAAACTCAGCTAGAAAAAACTCTGCATGCACAAGCAATTTCTATATATAGCAATGGAAATATAAAAGTAAGATGCAGATACTGGTGGAAGGTGATTTTGCTGTTCCTTAGAGGCTGTGTGGTGGGAGAGCACTTCGCTCTTTGTTTCAGCCATGAGCAGCCCTTATAGGAGGGCTCTTCTGCATTGGTTTCACCTGGAGTGGGCTGGCCGGGTGTGCTGCAGTGAGCAAGTGACTGCACCTGTGACTGGAACCAGGTGCTGGCAAACTTGAGAAGCTGCAGTTTGCTCCCCAGTCTCAGCACACTGAGTTGGAAGCGAAGTGGTTGCTGGGTTTATTGTAGTCAAGGAGCCTTACAGTCCATTTTCCAGAAACAAAGGCCATGCTTGAGGGTGTTCAGCACTGATGATCTTCTTTTACTGTGAGTACTATTTCTGATCCTAGTTTTTGGTCAATTCTTATTTTCCCAGTGTGAAGTTCTGCTATTATAAGAGGTTTTCCTCCCCTATTGCTGCCATTTTGGTGTTGTATCTTGACTAAGTTATTAGAAAGCTCACATTATGAGCCTGTGCTACCTTGATGATTTCCAGCCACTTAGGGATTCATTTCTTTTAGCTGGAAATCAGCATGGTTTACTTCCAGGGTGATCAGTCCTCTTGGTTTGAATCTGTTATAGTATACAATGTTTTATAAATGCTGGAGTTGTAATTTGGGAATCATGTGAGGTTTTTATTTAGATACAGTTCAGTCTATAAGGCATATGTCTTAGTGGTGGTAGTAGTTTTCTTTTACAGTATGTTTTTCAAGCAATAGAAACTACATTTGGAAACAGCAGAGACTGGACGTGTCCAGATTAAAGTCCATAAACTTACAGCATCACAGAATATTGACCTCCTAGATCTCAGAGTCCAACCATACCCATTATAAAAAAACACCTAAATTGTCTGAATTTGTATGAATTGTATGAACACAAAAACACCTTATTGTGTGAATTTCATGTGCACACTGTCTGCGATGAAGCGTGCGGAAGAAAGTGATGGAAAATACTTCAACTGCTGTAAAATTTAGGAATGTATTCTTTCTAATTGTATTGGTATCTGCAAGAAAGCTTTTAAAATGTCTTTCCAGCCTTTGGTTTTAACTTCATATAGTAAAGAACAAAAGAGGACAGAGAAAAAGCACGTGGAAGGGGGACTAATTTTTTTCCCTGTTTTATTACTTTTTTGCATTGCATTTTTGTGTATTCTGTTTCTTCTGTTTACAAATTTCAACTGAAATTTCAAAGAGGTGCATTATGTGAGGCCTGTTACTTCCTAAATTAAAAGCCACCACTCTTGCTACAACTCCTGTTGCAGGCTATCTGTGACTTACATGTAAGTTCAGGGATATAGATTTCAGCAGCATATGGTTTCACATAACCAGTGCCCGAACAAGAACTTTCTATCTTGACCTCAGGATAAGGGAAGGAACTAAATGCTGTTGTACAAAGTGCAAGACTAAATCCTAATCTTTTGATACTGAAAGTAGCCTGATGTAGTCTTGATGCTTGTCAAAGTATTGAATTTTAGACCAGCTATACCTTCTAAACTGCACTTGAGGTATAGATTGTGTGTTCTGGTATCCTTTGAAATTGTTTACAGCTTTAGTTTCATGTACTTATTTATAAGACTCCAGCTGACAGTCCCACCCAAGGAAAAATTAGACACACGGGTTGTTGCTGAATTTGTTAGAGAAAAATTTTAGTTGAACAGTCAAATCAGAAATATGCATCCACATGTTTTCCCTAAGCGGTGGCGTTAATAATCACCAAAACCTTCAATTCTTATTGACGTCTGTCATGAATAAAAAGAAGGAATTGTTTGAAAGTGTTGTCAGACAACATAATGCTTGGAGTAAGCCAGTTGTTATGATGACATTAGTGTGGTCTACGTTTTTTAATCAAAAGCCATCTAAAGATAGTCACAAGTGCTAAGTCCTGTCACGGTGCCGCTTTGCGGAGAGGGATTTCTTTAAAATGTGAGATTACTCGTAGATTGAAGACGATTTGAAGCGGTTATCTTTTAAGAGAAAATGATATTCCAGAGCCTTAGCACAGTGCTTCTAGGGGCTGCCTTTATTGTTCTTAGCACTAAGGATTGTTTTTAATTGTCTGAAGCAATAAGGATGCGAACTAAAACTGTAGACCAGATGGAACTTTGTGATTAATTACTGCACCACTAAAAGCACAGCAGAAATGTAAATGAAGGAAAAGAAGGAAAGTACTGCAGATAAATGCTCAAAAGCTTTGAAGAAGGTTCCAGGGCCTGAAGTGAGACCAGCCTCGTCTCGCCTCTTTTCTGTGCAACAAACACAAACTCTTGTCTTGCTTGTTTAGGGTTGATTTATAAGGGGATATTTAGTTTCAAGACTGGTTGTTTATTCCTTGCCTTCAAATGCATGCACCTATACGTTGTGTGTAGATTGCGTCACCCAAGCGGGCTTGAAGAGGACAGGTTGGAATCCTTATGGATATAATGTCTTACTCTGGGACATTTGGTTTTTTTATTTGTTTATTTTTAACCTTGCACTGCTGTCCTCGTTTTCCCACAGTGCCTGTGCCATTCGAAGCAAAATCTGATTTATGATCTGTGCTTCTTTTTAATAAGTGACAACAATTTTGTGGGGTGTATGTTGTTTTGGTTTTCTTTTTTTTCCTCATTGTACTGTATTTATACCATACCTACATGTTTGGTAACTCTTCTTGCAGTGAAATAAAAAAATACATCTTCCTCCTGAGCAGAAAAAGAGAATGGCAGTGCCCTTGAAATTGTTCATCCATCTCACAATTTAAACAGTTTGTTTCTGTATAAACACCAAATACTCACATAGCAATGTGAAGAGTGAAATAAGAAGAAAGTCAGTCCCGCTGTCTGGTAGATTAGATGGAGGGATGCTGTTTGGGATTTTTGTTTGTTCTGGTTTGGTGGTTGGCTGTGCATTTCCTGCAGATTCAGAAAAGCTCATTGTTTTTGAATCCTGGTTATGATTTCTCCATGGACCAGGTAGAGACAGTTAGTATGTTAGTCACAGACGTTCACTGAGAGCTTGTAAACAGAGTCATATTGTGACAACCTGGAGAAACGAGTGCCTTCAGGTACCAAACAGAGCAGAATGCACAGAGGCAGCACAAACGTATTTCCTGTTTTGTTACTTGTGTATCTGGTGCCCTAATGGAAGGGACTCCTAGCAAGTTGAATCAAGTATTTCATCTTGTGTAGTTTATTCTGTCCTTGGGCTTTCTGCAGCACCATCAATTCATGCTGACTGGTGTGAACTGCTGCCCACCAGTAACAGCGGTCTATTTTACATACACTGCTGACTAACTGGGATCTTTTTGTTTTGAACTTGGGAGCTGGTTGCTTGTGGTAAAACTTGGCCTCATCAAAGACTCCTGGGGTGGTGTTTTGTACATATAATATCACAAAGCTTCTGTTTTCCAATTTATTCTTTAGCAAAAGTATGAATAATTGTGCAGTCTTGTGGGCAGCAGCTGTATTAAAGCTGTAGGCCACTGTATAAAATACATTATAATAGAATTACCCTTTTATTGTAAAAGTAAGAAAAATAATTAAGTGGTTTTTTTGGGGTGGTGTGTAGGTGTTTTGGTGTTGTGGCTTTTCTGTTTGTTTGTTGTGGGTTTTTTGTTGTTGTTTGGATTGGGTTTTTTTTGCTTCTTTGTTTTGTGTGTGGGTTTTAGTTGGTTGTTTTTTTACATCATCTTAAATTTGCCCCTTAAACTTCAAGTTATGGAAGTGAAATTCTCTCAGTAGAAGCTTCCATTAACTGATCAATCAGTAACTGCTTTGGGACTGAGGTCCTTCAGTAACTGATCAGTAAGTTGCAGTCTGATGCCAGAATGTAAGTGGTGTTGCGTGCTTTGCACGTACTGGAGCAATGGCTAATTAAGTTTTCCTAAATTGAATAATCTTTGAAGTTTCTATTTCTTCCTTGCCTTGTCCTGTATAGCAGCATGTGCAAGGAATTCGGTACAAGCCAGCAGCAGCACAGTATATGCTTTGGCTGTGTCAGAAGGCTGCTTCTACAAGCCTTGTTTGAACAAAATTCTCAGGGACTTTAATAAGAGTTGGGATTGATCCCAAAACTGCTGCTAAAGCAAAACCAGGAGGTACCATGGGTTAGATAATTGCAATAGTGCCTTCACTTAAGGGACTTTAAAGACCAACTTTTTAGTTTTGCCACATGCGCTTCTCTTTCTTCTCTAAGTATTAGCATTTTTAGTATGATAACACAGCTTTCTGTCTATTCCAGTTGTATTTTCTCTCTCCAGATGCTCACTGTAGTGGCCTAAGTAGTGGAAATGACACATGAATACATCGTGGTCTTTTGTTCTATCAATACCTCCTGAGCTTTCTTATGTCTTTTTCTGTGACTGTAGATTCAGGCAATACATAAGGGAATGCAAAGGAAGCCTTTTTTTATTAGGGAAGTATCAGCACAGGGACAAGGGATAGTTTACCCAGTCACTAGACAATCTGCATGGTTTTATTGAAGCTGCAGAAGAGCCTATCTGCAAGGCCAGGCGTGCCGCAGTGAATGTGCATTGGAAGGCTGCTTGACCTGGTACTTGGCCTCCACAGCACGCTTTGAATTACTGCTTCCTGCTTTACTGCGATGGAGATTCAGTGGGACACTATTTTGAATAGATATGTAGCTGCCTTATGCATGGATGGAATAAATGCACCTATGTATCGAGATTTTACTGTTTCCAGTTATGATCTGCTATCTAATAGTTCAAGGGAGCATTTTATTACTGATGTACAAGTCCTGCAAAACTTGCAGTTTCATTTGGGTCCTGAGAGGGAGAGATTTAACTTCCTCTTGGGAGTCCTTCTCCTCAAACCATGTATGCTTTTTTCTTACAATGTTCTGAATTGTGGAATTCAGTGTTAATTGGGAAAAAACACCACAAAAAACAAATGGACAGAAATTAAAGCAAATATTGCTATTGGCACACTTTCAGCAACGGGAAAACACGAAGGGTGGGAGGAGTACATCAAGCTGTGCTCTGAAATATGCAGGTCTGGACCTACTGTATTGTAAGTATGTGTATATGGTGTTTGGTAAATGCAAAGTAGCTCATACCCTCCATGAAAGGGGGTAAATTACCTTCCATAGTAGTTTCTGTGTGAATTTTGATGTCTTGTAATTACACAGTCTTGCTCGTGGTCATGTTTACTTGGTCTTTTCCCATCGCTAAATGTCTCCCAGGCTCCAGCTGTTTCAATTTAAAATCCATTTTTGTTAAAGCAAAGACTACATTTAGTCAGGATGATTTTACTCTAACTTAAGGAGAAGAAAGAATGAGAAAATTTCCATGAAAAATACAGTCAGTGCATCTGCTAACCTCTTCAGAACTGAACACAAAACGAGTTTGTTGTCTCTTTGTACCAAGGAGTGTTTGAAAGATTTGCAAATGCATGGTAGTAGCTTAGTAAATAAGCAGCACGCTGTGAATATATCTTTCAAAGGCCAAGGAATAGCTTAAATACTATTTTAAACTGTGGTTGATATAAAACATTTCCAGTTGGATCATGTATAGAGTAATTACTTTTGACAAGATAATTTTGCAAGTGTCCAATTAAGCTATTCATTCATAGCTTATCTCTTCTCAGTGTGGCTGTATTCACTTACATGTTCAGGCTTGAATTTCTCCTACACATTTAAGTATGGAGCCAAAGCTGTGTGATGTGAATTCACTGAAAGGGCAATTCTTAGCGTTGAGAGTTTGAACCCCCCCAACCTAGATCACAAGACTGGCCTAAATTGAAAGGGATGTAAGGTTATTTTCTTTTTTTTTTTTAATCGTAGTGTTTGTTTCTGTATTACTTGTCTTCTGTTTTTTTAAGGTGTTAAGATTCATATTGTGTTTTTCTTTAAACTCACATTAATTAACAATATAAAATGAAATTTAGGGGTGTGGTTTCTCATGAAGCCACCAGACTGCCAAAGCTGGGACTTTAAATGGGATGTCAAATATTATGACCTGAGAATTAGGGGATACAGAGCTACTAACCCTGTATCAATATTATAAAGGAAATATGAAGAGAATGTGGAGTAGCAACCCTTTGAGATCACAGGATGGCACTAGGTGTTTCCAAGTGATAGTGGAAGCTGTTGATTCACTGCTGCTGACAGAATGTGGAAATAAACAAATCAGGAGCATACTGTGATTATTCAAAAGGTGCAAGGGCATCATCTGTAACCTGCTTCTATCAGTCAGTTGTTTGGTTTTTAGGAATGAGCAAGTAATAGGCATTAAAGATGGACTTTGGCCTCTAGAAACTTTTAAAAAAGAACTTAGAAGAATTAGTATCCAGTGCTTATTCTCTGTGAGCAGAGCAGGATTAGGGAACTGCCACATGATTAATCAAGCTAGTGATTATACCAAACTGAAGACTCGAGGGACCAAACTTACTAAGCCCTGGGCAGGTAATTTACATGATTTGCCCTGGTATTAGTGAGGCAAATTCAACAAGATGTATGGTAGTGGTGGCAGCTAGTGTTTCCTCTCTCATCTATCCTGTTTTTCACTTACGTGGAAACGTCTCTAGTGGTAATGGGGCCAGGTCAGAGCACAGCTGAACCTTTATGGTTCTTTGGCTGCTGACACAGAAGTCTGTAGGTTGCTGTTCTAAATCCCTCTGAGGAGAGAGGGAGAAGCGTGTTCATCACAGACATGACAGAAAACCTAGACTGATGCTTTTGAACTTTTTTTTTTTTGACTTCTTGCAAGCCTACCTGTCCCAGCTTGAGAGACACATTGATTTGTCTGCACACACTGATCCCCCCTCCCTTCCTCCTGCTTGAATTCACATAAGCACTCGCATGCAGACTTGGCTACCTGTGCAGCTCTTGACAGTTGTGACTTAAGTACTTCTGAGTTCTTTCAAGTTCTTTGTCTGTTTTCAAACTTTAGCTATACCTGGATCTTGACAGCAGGTTTCACACGGGGATTTTGATACCCGGCTGTATCATACCATACACGTGTTTGGAGTAATTCCATGTCCATTTTGCAGCTCTCGCATTGAACACACCTGTTTGAACAGAACAAAAGGCTAGCTTTCCCTTGCATGCCTGGAAGTCACTTACATGAGAGGAGTGGCAGACCAGGCCAGAAGACCATGTCTTGGGAAAGAGAATTCAAAGTTTTGAACATGACATGGGTTTCTAGGATTGGCAGGTGAGCTGAGCGGGTTTATCACCAAGTTTTATTAGTGCCACTCAGCATTGTGGTCCATAAGCAGCAATGATTCTTTTTCCCAGACTCTCGTGTAGCTTGGCTTTCTCGGAAGCTCTGCACTTGGGAGAAGAACCTCCACCATAACTCACCAAGTGGCTCAGGGTGCCAAGAACCCCTGTCTCCCCTAAGGCTTCTGAGTTTACGTCCATCCCACACACTTCTATTTAAGTACTGTTGACCTAGGCTTCCTAAACATGGCTTGTCGAATGCTATTATTAATCTACCTACTTATTAAACAAAAAAACCCCTGACTTTCAGTATTTGTCGTCTGGGCTATTTCTCTGAGATTAATTTTGTAAGAGATAGCTGAAAATAATTTTATGTATTGGCTTCATATCTAACTGTGGAATTATCTAGAGGATAATAGTAATATAAATCTTCTGCCCAGATTTTACAGCATTGTTTCTACTTCTTTTCAGCACAGTTACTGTAGGTCTGGGTTCAGGTTCGTATTGTTCCCTATTTCATCGTCCCCTGTATGTGAGAAAATAACTGCAAAAGGCACAGTGTTCTTGTTGACCTCTGTTTGCTGCTGCTGACCAATAATATAAACACAGACCAGTTTTAGTATAATTACTCTGAGCTGAGGCAAGAAAGCTTCCCTGAACTCCATTTCAAGGACAGCAAAGCAGCAAACAAACAAAACTCCTGTGGCCTAAATTGCAGTGACAATAGCATAATGATGTAAAAGAACTGTATTTGGGGGGCCTTTGGAAGAACATGAAACGTATGAGGATTTTCCAGGTAGAGAAGCATGTTCAGATAGCAGAGTCAAGCGAGGTGTCCCTGGGTTGGTGTGAGAGAGATGAAGATTTTGGCTGAAGGATAAAGCATTAGTAGTGTTCCTCCAAGTGTTGACAGTGCAGGAGTTCCAAAAAACTGGTTAAGCATCATTGCTTTAAAATTGTAATTCAGAACCAACCTGATGCTTTTTAAAGTTGTAATGGAAGTCGAATTGCTTCTCAGCAGTCCTGTATGTTAGCAAAGTGCAAACTCGGCTGAATGTTTTCTTCCTGTAATCAGTGGCAGTAAACAGAATTGCAGTGCGATTGAAGCTTGGTTTTCATCGATGCTGGTTTAAATCAAACCGTGCTGTAATGAGGACAGCATCATTACAGCCACATAAAATGAATGTAGTCTACAGTGGCATCCAGTCCAGAAAGTCTGTTCATTGGGTAGAGGATTTTATGAATGGGCTGCACCTGCTCAGCTGCCTAGTAGTAAAGTGGTGAATGCAGTGCCTGGTGTCTTACGGCTTGGGCCGCATCCTGCTTGGACCACTGCAATTACAGCAGCAATTACTGCAGATGTAATCCAGTAATTGTGTACTGCGTGCTGGCAATGAGAGAGTTGCATATTTGGTTTTGATGTCTAGATTCAAACCTTCAGTTTCAGAGTTTGTTCGCCGATTCCATAAATCTATCATCAGTAAAATTTAGTACTCTCTGTGTACTTCCTATCTTATGTCACTGCACTAGTATTTAATTAATCTTCATTTCATTAGTTATATGTTCATTAGCAGAGGCAAACGCTTGGGGTTGGATTCACTGTCCATGTAATGGATGGTATAATGATTTAAATGCAGAAAAAATTGCTCTCTAGGGTTTTTAAGTAAGGGGGGAGTCTAGTTTACATATTAGGTCAATTCAGGGCTAGCCAAACAGTGGCTGACAACCCATTCAGCTAGGTTGGAATGGAAATGGGGGGAAAACAGTCAGCAGAGGAAATGTGGTTTATTGAAACATAATCGTAGAATCATTTCAGTTGGAAAAGACTTTCATGATGAACCATTAACCTAACAGTACCAATCCCACCACTAAACCATGTCCCGAAGAATGTCACCTATATACCTTTTACATACCTCCAGGGATGGTGACTCCACCACTTCCATGGGCAGCCTGTTCTAGTGCTTAACATTTCACTGAAAATTTTTTCCTGATGTGCTACCTAAACCTCTCCAGACTCAACTTTAGGCTGTCTCGTCTTGCGTTATTGCTTGTTACCTGGGAGAAGAGACCACCCCCCCACCTTGCTACAACCTCCTTTCAGGTAGTCATATAGGTTGAGAAGGTCTCCCCTCAGCCTCCTTTTCTCCAGGCTAAACAGCTCCAGTTCCCTCAGCTGGTCCTTGTAAGACTTGTTCTCCAGGCCCTTCACCAGCTTTGTTGCCCTTCTCTGGACACACTCCAGCACCTTAATGTCTTTCCTGTAGTGAACACAATACTTGACGTGTGGTCTCACCACTGCTAAGTACATGTATGAATCTTTAGGAAAAGTCCTTTAAAAAGTTCCTTAGGGAAGAAGTGAGTGCCCTACCTGTTCTTCCCTTTTATGCAAGAGGGAAGTAAATAGCCTCTTACGATCTGACACAATCTCAGTTTAGTCACCAAGTGAGTCTCTACAAGAGTGACAGAGGCATTGTCACCTCTGCTACCAGGTTTTGGGCTCAGGCAACTTTTACCGTATCTGCTGTTTTCTCCACCTGGATGCCAGACATAGACACCATCTCTCCTGCAGCAGAGAATGAGGAACGTGTCCGTGCTTTGGTGTTATTAGCATAAACCACAAGAGCGTAGGTTTGTGCTGATGTGCTGGGCCAACAATCATGGGTTTGCCATCCTGTCTAGGATTCCTGTTGTGCTGCTTCTACATTTGCTCCAGCAGTAGAACAAGCTATTTGCTTATTCTATGCCTTGGCATAGGCAAGTGAAACTAACAGCACACTCATCCTTTTGATGCTGTAAGATTGAGGTGTAACTCCTTAGAAGTTGTCTGACTGTCCAAAAGTAGAAGAAGTTCCAGATGTTGAAAACAACATTTGTGTTTAATTGTTACCTCATTCCACAGTTAATCTCAAGGATGGAGGAAGAAATATTTTGGGTCAGACCCTTTAGTCTTCTAACCTGGGTAATTCCTTGATGGCACAAAATAGTCCCTGAAGATTTTATACTAATAGAGTCTAGTCACGAAACACATGTATCTTAAAATATTTTTTAAAAAATAAGCTTATAATGTAGAAAAGATTTTAAAGATAAAATAAGCTTAAGTAGCAATCCAACTATAACATTAACTTACCATATTTATCCTGTAGAGTTGCATAAAATTTTGTAACGTGCATCCTACTGGAACCTGCAGGCATCCTGTTGGTTGTCAGTCCTTACTGGAAGATAAAGAACATAATGAAGCTAAGAGGTCTATCAGTGCAGTGGTACACAGCTATTTTTATAAAGAGAAAGAACCTCAGAGACTCCTTGCCTGTGTGCAACACTTGAA
>JANHFX010003002.1:14834-39216 GCA_027560015.1 Chloroceryle amazona
GATGGCACAAAATAGTCCCTGAAGATTTTATACTAATAGAGTCTAGTCACGAAACACATGTATCTTAAAATATTTTTAAAAAAATAAGCTTATAGTGTAGAAAAGATTTTAAAGATAAAATAAGCTTAAGTAGCAATCCAACTATAATATTAACTTACCATATTTATCCTGTAGAGTTGCATAAAATTTTGTAACGTACATCCTACTGGAACCTGCAGGCATCCTGTTGGTTGTCAGTCCTTACTGGAAGATAAATAACATAATGAATCTAAGAGGTTAATCAGTGCAGTGGTACACAGCTATTTTTATAAAGAGAAAGAACCTCAGAGACTCCTTGCCTGTGTGCAACACTTGAAATAATTCTGTTATTTATTACTAAAGTATTTTCCTCATCTGCCCCCACGCTTATTAATGCTATAGTGCTACCTATTAATAACTTTTTTCATTAACTCCCTCTTATCTACCACCCCTTCCTTCTGCAAATAATGCTAGAGTTGCTAAATCCTGTAAGTTGTATGTAAGGGATGAAAAATTTCTCAAACCCTTTGAGAAAGGAGTCGGGTTATCTGTTTGCTGTGCCATGATTTATTTGATGAACACAGAGGAGGACAGGATATGCAAATACTGTAGTGTTCTTCCTGTATTACTTCTGAAATCTCTCTTAATTTCTTTTAGTTCAGTTCCTAAACAACAATTAGCATGCACATATATTTATCAGGTTCAAGATGATGGGTTTGTTTTCCTAGGATTTACATAGGTTTTTTTATTGTAGAGTACTAAACCAAAGTCAAAATTATTTAATTCATATTTGTGACCCAATGTAACCACCAGATTCTTCCCAACAGAACTAATATGTAGGAAGCTGTTCTCCACTGTGTGCTTTAAGAAGTTAATTATTCCTGCCTAAGTGTACGAACACTCTTCAATTGCTATTAGAAGTTAGGTAGGTTGTCTGAACGGACTAATTGTTCTGCTTGAGAGAAGGCAGGTTTCAGCTCTTTCCCTGTAAGAGAAATGATTGCAATACAGACATAATTTTTATGATGGTAATTGAAAAAATTAGATAGTGAGTCAGTCTTCTCTAGGGGATTTTTCTTGGACTTAATGCTGTTGTAGTCCATTTGACTTCCCAGTCGCACATTAAAATTGGGGGTTGGTTTGTTTGTTTTTTCCCTGCTCCTCTGAAATAGCTGGAAGAGGAGACTTGTTTTGAAAATCTGTCTTTGCCAACTGACAAGGTCTTGCAGTCAGAGGTGGTGATCACAAAATTTCCACAATATGGAGCAACTACAATGTGGTTTGTCTTGTCAGATCCAAAATGATCTGTTAGAATGTTAGGGATGTGGCAGTCCTTTTAGCTATTTTTTCTGCCATTTCATTTTGATTTCAGTTCCCTTCCAGTATTGCAATATGTGTGTAGATGTGAATGTTAGAATATGTATGGGTTTAAAGAGTTGGTTTTAGAGAGAATCAATCCTTTGCATGGAAAACCACAAAGAGATGCAAATGGTTAGTGAAGAGGACTAATGGAGTGGAGTTTGTGCAGGGTGCAGGAAAGCAAGTTCTGCCTGGCTAGCTGGGGCACTTGAACTGCATATGACAAATAGATTGTAAGACCTCCTCTGCCCAAAGCTCTTGAGAAAACACAGTTCAATTTCAGAAGTATGGTTGTCAGATCATAGCATTCATAGGTTTCCTTCAAAGGATTGACTTTAGAAAGAATAGCAGCAAGTCTAAACCTCTAACCACGGAATTACTTAAAAGAACCCAAACTACTAAACAACAACAACAAAAACCACACCTTTGTCACAGGCGTCTGGGAACTGTCCAAAACTCAAAGCACTTTCTTCTTTCCCAGTAACTTGACTATTTCCATCAGCATCCTTGATCACTAAAAAGCTGTTGAGACCTCTGTAGGGACCAGGATGCGTGACTGTTCAACTGATCCCCAGATCAGAAATAGTGATTCAGGCTCGTAAGACTATGATGTAGATTATTAATATTTATTGTTATTATTATTGTGGTCCCTTGGATTTTGTGAAAAGGAACTATAGCTGTTGTGAAATTCTGCAACTGATTTGCATATATTGTTGCATCATTGCAACAATAAAGATTGAGGTGAGAGGCAATAAATTGCCCTAGTGATGATTTTTAAAGCACCATCTGTGGCCTGATACTTCTGGGTCTTTTCAAGCGGTATTGTCCAGAAATCTGTTGTGTGGTGTACGGGTGCCTTGTTCTCTCTTTGCCTGCTAATCACCAGTAGCCTGTTGGTGGGGGATCCCTCCACAGTGAAAGACATTGGTACTTATCCTTGGGTTTGGAACAGAAGCACTCCCTGCAGGCTATAACCTAGTGGTTTATTTTGATTGTCAATTTCCCACAAGACTGAGTTTCCTGAAAAGGGCAAACAATAAACCAAATGCTCATCATTGGGCTCCATGTATTTGAACACAACACAGCAATCTGATATAATTGATTCAATTCCACTAAGTAGCATATGATGATGTTGTTATTTTAGGTGCACTGTACAGGGAAAGCAGTAGGAAGAAAAACACTCTAGTGCCATGTCCTTATTTAGTGACCTTCAAAGCTGACCGATCTGCATAACTGAATTGTAACATAAAAAACCCACAAACAAAAATGAACAAGCAAAAAGAACGCCCCACTCCACCCAGCACCCCCAAACAAACAAACCAACCCAGTAATCCCTTAAGAGTAAATCCTGGATCCCCTGAAGACATCAGTCAAAGCTGCTGTCAAGGAATCCATATTTAATTTGTGTACCTTTTACCACTCAGCTACTTCCGTTAACTTTTATTCCTTTATTGGGCCAAAACTGGCATAAATTGTATTACCTTTTCTGTGCCAGTTTTACAAGCAGAACCTTATAGAGTGGTAGCAGAGTAGAAGGAGAACTAAGTTCCTATTTCAGGGAATTTGAAAGAGATGTTAGCATTTGACTGGTTATTTTTAAAGGGCAGAGTTTAGAACATGCTTTGCAATGTGTAGTTGTCCTTGTGGTAGTGAGAGAGATTATCAGGAAGTATGTGCTATGCTATCATCTAAAGCATCCAGCACTTTAAATTAGCATTGGAGTGCTAGGCTGAAAAGTGTAGTTAGAGGATAAGGGGGACAGTGTGGAACTTGCAACTCGAGTGTGTTACAGTGTGGCACATTGACTATATTATCCCTGGTAGTCCCAGATCTCAGCATTTTGTAATTGTTGCTTTCATTTTGAAGAGCAGTGCGTTCTTCTGCTGCTATCTCACCCATCACTGCTGGGCACTAATGAGTCTGTAATATCAGTAACATATTTCCGTCATGTTAATGAGATGGAATTTTACAGCATTAAACAAAAGATGAGCTTTGAAAATGTTTCTCCTGGTTTGGCTAGGTTTTTTTTATTTACAAGGAAAACATTACAAAATAATAATAAAACATAATCTCACATAGTATTTGCCCAGAGCCATCACTGATCTATTGAAAACTACTTCTGGGATGGTTCATTAACTCTGGTTAGAATTAGTGTTGTATAGTGCTGGTCAGTTAGAACTTGGTTATTGAATGAAGTAGATTCTTCCCCTTCCCTCATGCCCCTATATATGCCTGAAGACAGTAAATGAGATAAATATCTGACTGGTCCAGATAGGGTAGTGAATTCTGAGACCTGCAAAAGGAAGGGTTTTAGTAGAAAGTATTTTTTCACCTGTATAATTTGAGCCCTATTGTACTACTTGCAGTGCCTTTCCTTCAGCCACAAAAGCTAGCTCTGTATCACTCTTATTTGGAAAATATTTCAAATTCCACTGCTTTTTCTGCCCTCGAGTTACATTTTGACTTGTTTATGCTAAAGGTTGATTCGGTAGTATGTGAAATTAGTATGCTGTTGAAAAGGACAGATGAAATGGAAGTATATCTATAGCAAAAACTGGTGGAAAAGATTAAGGATTTGCAAAAGGAGGGTGATGTGTTTTAGAGAAATCTTATTGCAGCTAGCCTTAGTTCACTGCAGAATAGAAACTATGGAGAACAGCATTAAATCCTTCAATGATAAGCGGTAATTGCTGCAGATTCTGTATTGTATAATAATTTGTCTTTAATCTTCAGAAGTGTTTTAGCTTATTCCAGCCATTTTTGCCATGTTTTATTCTGTACCTTTTGCTATAGGCTTGAGCCAAAACCCTTTAAAGTCAATGAGAAGATAATATTTCACCTTTACATCAATCAGCTTTGGATTCAATTCTATGACTCATGAAGCTCTGTGAAGTTCTTATTGTTGCACTTGACTCATAATACAATGGCCATTCAAGTAGCCAAGAATTTAAACAGATTTTGAAAAAGGAAACTCTTCTCAGCTTGCACACAATAGAAAACAAATTTGGATATATTTAAGACGTTTTGCCTTACTTTCTAAAGATGTTCTTTGGGTATGACTTGTACAATTCCAGATATTGCAAATGTAGTATCAGGCATCACTTTAAACTTCAGTACCTGTCTGTATTATTTTATGTGAAAATGAAATCCTTAGCTCACTTGCCCATTTTTTTTTTTTTTTGATTGTAGTCTTTTTAGCAGTCTGTAACTCAAGTAAAATAAGGAGAAGCAGAAGACTTGCAAGTACTCAAATGTAAAGGGCCTCTGTCCAGACTGACACTATCCTGTTCAGGAAAGGCTACATTTTGTGAATAGGTTCTTTCTTAGACACCTTCATAGCACCTGGCTCCTGTATTCTGACATCCCCCACATTCATGAGAAAGGAAGAAATTATTTTATTGAAGGAATGCCCCTCACTATCAGGTCAAGTTTCAGGACACTAGCAACCTGCTTTTATAACTCAAAGGGAGTATGGGCAAAATCCAGGCTGAGGCAGCATTCCTAGTAACTTCAGCTAGAATTTGTTGTGCTTGTCTTCTGCAGCAGAGCACGTTACTTTCCTGCTTACCACTGGTGATAAATGCTGGTGAGAGATGTGCCACCAGTCTGCTGGGGTTTTGGTCTGTTTTTTTCTTTTTTTGTGGTGTGTGGTTGGTTGTTTGGTTGAGGTTTTTTTGTTTGGTTGTTTGTTTATTGTTTGTTTGGGGTTTGGTGTTTTTTTGTTGTTGTTGTTGTTTAATTAGTCTTTTTCTTGACACTTCTTAAAGTTCAATAGACAGTCTAGTAGGTGGGATCTCAATCTCATATTACATCAGTCCAATTGCATTACTGTTATCACAACTAATGCGAGCTTGAAAAGCACTAGCACATCTCATTCTTCAGGAAACAATGGGAAATATGTTACTGATCACTGTGGTGTTTATAACGGATACAGCAGCTCACTCACCAGCACTGCAGCTGACACATGGGGTATGCCTGAAGAGAATGGAAAGCAGAAGCTCTTCCACATCCTTATTTTTATTGGAGAGCTGATGTGAGCTGCCTTCATGCAGTGTTTTGTCTGTGCATCCATTCAGTTTTCACACTTTTTTAATCTATCCCTCTCAGGTTTAGTACAAATGACACTGGGACTACTGGTTTTGGAATGCAAAAAGTTTCCACTCTGTAATGTTTTTAATGCTGAGATCTTCTGTGTACTTGTATCTACTTTAGTAGAAGCCCATGTGTGATGCAGTGGAGCTGCAGGGTGATTCCGTCCACGGCACGTCACGTGTACCTGCTCATTCACCTGCTGCATACCCTGTATGTGTTTGCAGCCCTGGCTGTTCCCCTGCTATGCCACTGTATAATGCTTGCACAAAGCTTTTCCTCGGTGCTTTGATGAACAAAGTAAATTCAGCTTGCTTGCTTGAATGAGAAAGTGGTGTTTCAACCTTACGTAGGACTTGTTGCTATGCAGTGTAATGGTTTAATTTGATCAGATCCTCAGAAATAAGCAGAGGAGGTGTTTTGGACAGGTAAATATTAAGATGTGTTTACAATGTTTATCACAAAGCCATTTCTAAACTGCACTACACCAGCTGCCTAGAAGAACAAAGTTTCTTGTTCTGAATGCTGTATTAATTTGAGGGAAAGCACTGAACTTTATTTCTTTGTTCCTTTGTTTGACATAGAAAAGGAACCTGTTGTTCCAAAAGTTGCTCTGTTTACTAGAAGGAGAGTTGGGCAAGAGAGGTGCTGAAGTTTCTGCCTGAGTTAAAATTTCATGACATGTTAGCAGTTATATCTCTCCTGAGCTGTCAGTAGCTCAGAGTATTCTGCTTTGATTAGACCCGTAACTAAAAAAAATTACCATAATCCACTGACAGGCGTGAAGAAAGCCATAATAAGACTGATAACAATGTGTCAGTTAAGAGGCTATTATATTTTACTGCCTTACTACAGTAGAGTAAAAATCCATTCAAACTTACCATTGATATGACTAAAGCCTTTTAAAAATTACTGCCCGCCCTACAGTTAATAATGCTTATTATGCTGCTGGGAGAAAGAACTCAAATATGCACCTGTTTACATGAGCAGTTAGATGTCGACACTGTTACTGCAGGCATACAGAGTAGGTGCAAATAGAGGGCCTTGAGTTTTTCCTTCTGTAAGCGAGGAAATGTACAGATCTGGGCTAGAAGGGGAGCACGTAACCAATAGTATGTCTTTGAAACATCATGTAATGAAAATTCAGGCTTGCAAAGCCCTGTTTGTAGCAACTTCACAGGATACTAGATACTTAGAAAGGGAGAACATGATCTCTACTTCGATCTCTACTTCAATCTCTACTCCTTTTCCCTGTCCTCCCCTATGCAAAAAGCTTTCAGGGTAAGTCAGTACAGGGAGGCCTTATGCAGATGGAGTTGGTTTTTGTTGGTTTGTTTTTTTCCAGTTGGAGATATTTTATCTGGCTGTTAATAGGCCAGCTGTTCAGTGTTGACAAAAGGGCTGTTGGCATTAGCTCTCTGCACTTTGGGTGCAAGGTGAGTTGACCGGGGAACGAAATCCACTTCACAGACCAATTGTCTATGCAACATTTCTTGCATTTTTCTACAAGGATGTTATGGGAGACAGAATCCAAAGCCTTACTGAAGTCAAGGTATGTGACATCCACTGCTCTCCCTTCATCTACCCGTTTGGTCATGGCTTCATAGAAGGATAGTTTCCTTTGGTAAATCCGTGTTGGCTACTCCCGATAACCTTCTTTTCTTCCATGTGGTTAGAGACGGCCTTCAGAATGGGCTGCTCCATCACCTTTCCAGGGATGGAGGTGGGGCTGACTGGTCTGTAGTTGCCTGGGTCTTCCCTCTTGCCCTTTTTGAAGACTGGAGTGACACTGGCTTTCTTCCAGTCATCTGGCGGGTCTCCTGTTCTCCATGATTTTCAAAAATGATGGCAAGCAGCTCAGCAACAGTATCAGGCAGCCCTCTTGGCACATGTGGATGCACCCCATTGGGGCCCATGGATTTGTGCGTTTTCAGTTTATCTGACTGACTAGCGGAGTGTCTTCGTCTCTTCAGTTCTGCTCTCTTACTTCCAGTGACTGGGGTTCCTGAGGGCTGCTCTTGGGAGTAAAGGCTGAGGCAAAGAAGGCATTCAGCAACTCTGCCTTCTCTGCATCCTCTGTTACTGTATCTCCCACCTCATTGAGCAGTGGACCCACTTTTTCCCTAATCTTCCTTTTCTCATTAATGTATTTGAAAAAGTTGTTCTTGTTTTCTTTCACCTCCCTGGTGAGACTAAGTCCCAAGAGAGCCTTGGCCTTTCTTGTTGAGTGTCTCACATAGTCTGGCAGTATTTCCATAATCCTCCCAATTAACCAGGCCCTTTTTCCACATATTGTAAGCCTCCCTCTTCCATTTGAGTTTTTTCAGGAGCTTCTTGCTTATTCATGCAGGTCTCCTGCCTCCTCTACTTGATTTTTTTTATTATTATTTTTTTTTCCAAAGGAATACATTTACCTTGAGCTTGGAGGAGTTAATGTTTGAATATTAACCAGCTCTCTTGGGCCACCCTACCTTCTAGAGCCCTAGACCACGGTGTGCTTCTAAGTAGATTTTTGAAGAGGACAAAGTTATTCCTCTTAAACTCCAGGGTAGAAATTTTACTTATTACCCTGCTTCTTTCCCTAATGATACCAAACTTTAACATGCTGTTGTCGCTACAGCCAAGACTGCCCCTAACCATGACATCTGCAACCAGACCTTTTTTGTTAATACAAGTCCAGTATCACACCTCTCCTCTTTGCTTCTTCAACCACCTGTAGCAGAAAGTTGTCATCAATGCACTGAAGGAACCTTTTGGACTGCTTATGCCTGGCTGCATGATGTCTCCAATATCAGGGTGGTTGAAGTCACCCATGAGCACCAGGGCATGTGATCTTGAGGCTACTTCCAGCTGTGTTTTCCCCCGGGTAAGCAGCTGTGTTATGCTTAGACCAGTATTCTGCATACTGATCAGTGTTATCCCATTGTTTCCTTGTATTTTTCTCTTTGTCATCTGTTGTCTCTTGTTTAAGTTGTGGTAGTGGACTTTTTTTTTTGCTTCATCTTTGTTCTTACAGTGCTTGAGAGAGGCCTGAGTTGCACAGGCACCATGGCAACACTAACTATAAGGGACAGTGTTTATGACTGTGACATTCTTTTCCATCCATAAGCCATTTCTTTGCATACTGTGTTTGCAAACCTCCCAGAGAATGAGTATGCAGAAGAGAAGTTAAGTGCATCTGACTGATGTTTTTTCTTACTTAGCATTCCAGTTGTAAATTCGTGGGTAGAGCAGAGAAGCATCATGTGCAGAACTCATGCTCCCTGGTCTCATTAGGGTTTTTACTACAACACTGTCTTCCAGCGGGTCAAATTGTTGGAAAGAATAAGTGCAAACCTTTCAAATGGCACGCACTGAAAGGAGCACTAATACAATTCACTTGCCCCCATCACATTTTGGGCTTTATCTTTTAATTGCAAGGTAGCATTTTAATATCTCTGCTTCTGTATGAGCCTAAATGCCAGAAAGAGCTAGTCAGCTTGATTGCTGTCTGTCAGCCAGCATGATCCCATTTTGCAGTCTATAAGAGAAAGTGCAAGTGTGTGTTGCAGCTGCAGATGGGCCACTTAATGGAGCCCTGTGAAATGGAGCACTTCTGGAGAGCACAGTCTGCAGTTGCTGGCTAGTCTGATGCTCTCCTTTAAACTCAGAACATGAGATACATGTCTGTCAGATGCTTTGGCTTCATGGCCATGCATGAGGAGAGTGCAAACCTGTTCAATGAGAGCCTTATTGCAATTTGAGTCAGTTCTCATTTCCCCAGTTCTTTAAAGGGGAACATTTATGAAGGGGTGATAGTTTCACCAAGCCTGGAAATTAAACAAGTCTTCTTCTAGATAGGTCTTATTTTTTTGTGGATAGTTTGCTGGTGGAAGAAGCTGATATTTGCTGTTTGAAAGGGTATGCTTTAATACTCTCCCGTTTTTCCTGGATATGCCACTTGCTGGTTTAGACTCTGAGGTACTGTTGGGATCTCTGGAAATTATTTTGGATCCAAGCACCAAAATACTGTGGGTTTTGGGTTGTTTGTTTGTTTGTTTGTTTTCTTTTTAAATACCTGAATTTATCGGTGTCTTTTGTACTCGGAGCCTGTAGCCTTCAGCGAACATATTCATGTACTGAAATTAAAACAAAATTCAAATGTGAACTCTGTTTTGGCTGGAATGCATAATGTCATTATTGCATTCTAGTTCTCATACTTACTAACCTGTGATTTATTTGTTTTAATTTTTTTAGTAGCTGTGATAAGCTGCATATTAGCTGCAAGAAATGTATACTGCCATCACCATAACATTTCTCTACTTTAAGTTGCGACTTCGTTCTTCAGACTTTTTCTTGCATCATAGGTGCTCTTGGAATAGCTTTTTTTGGGGGGCTTCTCTCTACCGCAGTCACAGTAAGAGCCCTACATCTTAGTATTCTTGACTCTGTCATTAGCTAGATCTTGGAAAAGCAGTAGAAATAATCTCTACCTGTCCCTAACCCCACCAAAATCCCAAGTCTAAACTGATTCAAGTCTTGTGTTTTAACTGCACTAGATCATTTAAGAGAGGTAGGAAGAAAGAAGAGGCCCTATAAGCAGAAATCAGCTTTGAGGAAAAACATTATCTGTATGTGTACAGGTTAGACTTTGTTGTTTTGAGGTATTAGTAAATCACAGCCCAGGAGGAGCATATGTGTGGGCTCTAGAGCATGGATATATTTTCCAAACAAGACAGGGAATCTTATTCTGAATCCTTTCTGTGTCAGCCAATGACCTTTGGGGTATAATCAGGGCTCAGCAATCCCTGTGTGTGTTCTGCACCTCCTGTGTTGTTAAGTCCTGTAAATTTTGCGTCTGTGCATTTCTTTGATAAGATTCCTTGAGCCAGTCCTTTAGTTTCTTCCAGCTGCCCAAAGACATGCCCCAAAACATCCAGCAGATGCTCTGGCTTCATTCTTTAACACATATTCCAGATACTTCTGTCTTCTTTTTTGGATAGCTGTGGAGATAAAAGTTATCAGACACTCTACTAAACTTAAGCATTTGTTGTCAGTTAATTCAATTTGATTGAATATCCAGTGTTTTCCAGAAGTATTTGTTTTCAAAGGATATTTATATGTCATTTTGTCCCTTCGTTTGGTTTCTTTATGTTGTGTTCATATGAGAGATGAATGTTTGCAGTTCAGTCTGTAGATAATGGCCAAATTAGGAACCACTATGAATTCAGCTGTTTGTGACTTCATTACATTATTTCCTCTGGTCATTTCCAGTGGCTTCCATTCTAACTTCCAGAGTACAGGGATAACTAACTGATCTTTTGTATCCCTTCGTCCCCTGATGAAGTCCTTAACTGAGCCAGTAAGACACCATAGTTCCTGGCATTGCCTCTGTGGTGTTACACTTTGGGGTGGATGAGAAGGGGGGGGGCAGCAATTTGACTCTTTACTTAGGATTGTGGGTTGGGTTTTTTTCCATTTTCTGATTCTTATTCTTTTCTTTTTTTTTTTTTTTCTGAGATGCTAGGAGGTATATTTGCCATGAACTGGGGGCACTGAGTGTGATAAATAGGCTTCGGGAACATATTTCTGCTGCATTAACTTTGCTGCCTCTACGATGGTCTGCCTGTCAGTACCCCATCACTTTGCAGTTGTATGTAGCTTCTCTGGGTGTTTCAAGCAGGCAAATCAAAGCTCACTGGCATGTTTTAGTCTCCGAGCTGTATCTGCAGTGCTCTTGTACAACGATCGCTTTCCTTCAGTGTTTGGCGAATGGTGCATGTAGCTGCAAATGGGAATGTCATTCCGTACATGTGCAGTAGCAGCTGGAGCATGCCACAGCTTTACAGAGGTAAGGCAGCCTGGCACACACCCAGGGGAAAAAGTTTCAAATCCAAGTGCATTTTGAGGTTATTAACGTGTCACTGGCAGCGCTATAGTTAGAGGGGGCCATTTAATTAACGTTAATTGCTCACAGCTCGTTGTGTGGCTCATGAAGGATTTACTGAAAAGCACCTCATAAGAGACAAGCAGCTTTGAGGGAAGTGCATCTTCTCTGATGTACTCGCAGTCCATTTATGTATATTTTTCCATGCGTGAGGCAGTGGTATCAATATTATTTTTAATTGCATAATATTTGTGGAATGTTTAAGGTATTTTAAGTACAAGGCGTGGCAGAAGAAGGGAGAGTTGTGGACAGAAGCCGGCTCCAGTTGCACTGTGCGTTAGTGTTGTGGGGTTATTTATCTATCTAATAGCAGGAGAATAGAATATCCTTTGCAGAAAGAGAGCGCAGATTTATCAAGTCTCTTATCTCTGCCTTTCTTCACCCTCCCTTCTCCTTTGTTCATATGCTCCTTTCAGCTCTTTTTTTGTATGGGTGGTTTTATTCTCTGATACAGACTGCATTTTTTCACTTCTTAAAGCTTGTTGGCTACAAAGAGGAAGAACTGACAGGTTTGAAATAAAGGTAATGATAGGTAATGGTTCATATAACTCTGCCAGTGCAATCAGAGAAAAGCACTCAAAGCACTTTCATATGATAGCACCAGCACAAAATAAAGTTAGCAGGTTAAGATGAAGAAGGAAATTAATGGTGTAAGGGAAGAACTCTGCTGGTTTATTACAAGGACTAATGATATTTTAGGATTAGAAATGTGCTTTGAAGTATTTATTGATATCTTAATCCCACCTGTCTGGTTTTTACAGCCTTTCTGCTGTTTTCCTATTCTGTAACTTCTAAGTTTTGGACTTGAATCGTGTTCCAATTCTGTGAACCTCTGAATAGGTCTGATGGGACAAACAGGATTGATCTTTTTTATTAATTGCAGATTTTGCCTTTTACTGGTGTGAAAAATAACTAGCATCAGACAGTAGTTACAAAAAAACCCCAACCCTGTTCTGTCACATCTCCATGTCATCTTTGCCAGTGAAAATGGTCCATGACGGAGTGTACTTTTACTCATAACTTTTCCTGTCCTAAAATGTCAGTGGTCATATGTAATAACATCCTTTAAGTGTAGCAGTGCCTATTTGTCAGTGTTCCACAAATCTTTCTTTTTAGCTTAGCCTTTTGTCTTCACATTTGTATTATATTCATTCTTAAGAGGACCAGTTTGTACCAGAACTGACAAGCCTGCAATGCATCCCAGATCTATTGCTGTCATTGTTTGTTTTAGTATCTTTTTTTTTTGAGTGCTTAGTGCATAGAACCAAGGTTTTATTTCTAGATGAATTATTTTTGTGCCATGGTGATCCATGATGTAGATAACTAGTGCAGCTGGTTGTGAATTTTCCAAATTTTATCAAAAATTGAATTTACAGACTTTGAAAAATGCATTTGTGTTAGGAAAGGGGCCTGTTCTTTAAAACAGAATTGGGAAACTCTCTCTGGACCAGCTAATAGTGTCACCATCAGGACTGGGTTTAGTCCTTGGTCTGCCGAGACATTTGCATTTTTGATGTCACGTACAAGACCAGATCCCTCCGATGGGGATACTGAGAAGTCTCCCTAAGTTGCTTCTTCATTGAGATATTATTAATCAGGTAGGTTAGTGTTTCTCACTTCCTCTAGGCTTGTTTTCTTTTGTGGATTTGAAGTTTAAAAGACCTTCATTATATCCTAGTACACTTGATCTTCAAAGAACTTGACTGACTTTGGATTTGATACCATATGATGTCAAACACATCATGTAAGATGATGAATGCTTGTACCCGCACTTATGCAGGTTGTCATATGTTGTCTCTCTCTGAATGGTTTAAATTTTCTGCCCAAAATAATGCTTTTTCTTAATCATTATGCTATATGATTGTTCCATTTAGCATGTATTCCCAGAGCAATTTGCACTGCACTGCACTGCATTTGCCATCTGCTGGCCTAATTACCCAAATGATCCAAATCCTTTGGAATCTGACTGTAATACTCTTCATTATTTGCTCTGGCTCTAAATTGAGTATGATTTGAAAATCTGGAGATCTTAACCATGTTTGCTATTCTGTAAACCAGTGGCAGAGATGATGATCTGACTGATATTAATAAGTATATGTAACACTTCTCTTTGAAGTTTTAAAGGTAAATTTTACCCTCAGATAGACTACGTTTGGTCACCAAGTATTTGATCTTCAAAGAGCTGTACAGTTAGGTTTGATCCTGCAAGGCACCACTGCATATTGCAAGGTGCTGAATGTATTCCACTTATATTGATGCTGTCTAGATTACATGAAGCTTATAAAATGATTCAGTTTCATGGTACTTTGTGAGAAGAGTGGATATTTCCCTTTGGGGACACTGAGGCAGCAAGGTGTGACACATCACAGGGTGTCACAGAAAGCAGATAGACAAACACGTAGATCTTGTGTCTAGGACTTGATTTATTGGTCAAAATCATGTCATAGTATTAGCCATAAAATCTTGTAACAGTGCTTGCCTTCTGACTTGTCAATATTCATAGGAAAGGCACATGCCAACTATTTGTTCAAGGAATATAAATGTCAAGTAGGTTAACTTCCCTATTGATGAATGTGTAATTTCATCCACAGGTCATTATTGATTTGATTTTTGGAAATGAATTTTGTGATAGGCCTAACTGCATTTGGCAGGTTTGCAGGTTACATTAACTGAAGACACCTTATATAACATTAAGATACCTCAGAGGTTAAGTAAGTAATATCCTAATATGCCCAAAATATTTGCTGCCAATCAAAACCTGTGCTTACACCCCAAAAAACCACAAATCAAACTGTCAACCCCATAATTTGAAAACTGAATTTAGGCTCTTCTAAAAAGTTACAGCCTATAAAGGTCTTCAACTTATTTTTGTAATTTTTCAGTTCTGTTTTTACAGGAGTTAGTGTGGAATCTGAATATTGCACTCATAAGAAGCCTTTTTGGCTTGTGCTCTGCTCTGCACAGAATTTGCTTTTCAGCCTGGCACCTCACTGTGGAAAACAATCACCTCCCTACTTGTGTTAGAATCGCTGCTTCCGATGGATGTAGCCTGTGCAGATTCCCCAGGGATTGCAAACTAGTCTGCCAAAATGTTCTTTTCTGGTAAAACTGATTAAATTTAGATTTCGTTCAGTTAAATTATTCTGTTTTAAAAAAAACTACTAATAAAAAAAAATCCCACTGCAACTGAATGATAGCATTCAACATGGGAGTCTTGGTGCCATAGTGACTGACTGCATGAAGTTTCCCCTGCCAGTTCCTCCTGGGTTTCTTGCATATCGTGTGTGTACGTGTTTGAGAAGGTCTGTGGATACACGTCACCATGTGTGCACACTGTTCAGAACTGGCGTGCACGTCTAGGTGTATGTGTGTCGTGCTGGCATGAACTGTGGAAATGAGCTTTAGGTCTTGGCAAGGGTAGCACAAAATAACTGTCAGACTTCATGATAACATCTCTGATAAGCGCGTTGCTTTTCTTTTGTGATAAGTGTCTTTGGTGAGATGTTTCTATCATTAATGCTAACTACCTGCTAGTTCAAAAAAAAAAAGACTGTTTTCTATGACTTTTTTTTTAAATCCACTTATTTATATCATGTGGGAAGGAAAGCACATTTATCATGATTATATCTTTGAAAACATTTGAGAAAGAAGAGTAGCTGTAAATTGCAGGTGAGTTCATCTGTCTGACTAGAATAACTCACACAGACATATCCCCCCCAGCTCTGGTGTTCACTCTTGACTGGTACTGCCCATTTTTGGACAGGAGCTTACTGACGGAAGGAATTCCCTTGGCAAAATGCATTCCATCCCCTGGAGTAATAAATCATGGATTTGCAGGACAGGCATTGTCACATAGACCTAAATATAGCTTTTGGCTTTTAAATGTTGTCTGGGCGGTTGGAGGAGGTTGAATGATGCCTGGCATTTTGTGCTGTCACATTAGCTGTTCACTTTTTCCTTTTACTTACCATGGAAAACATAATTTAAAATCTCTACTGAGTATATTGCAATTTTTCACGTGATGGCGCTGTCAAGTTGAACAGCAGAAAAGTTAACTCTTCTTAGCGGCTGTTAGCTTCAGAAGTATGTCTTGGGGTTTTTGCAGACTTTAAACAGGACATCCAAACAAGTCCCTTTTTTCTCATGTGAACAGAAGGCAGTAAGGTGCAGAAGAAGTGCCTGACATTCCTGTTAATACACCAAGTTTTTGAAGTTTTAGCATTTTAGCCATGTTGGGTTTCTCATGCTTATTAGCAATGCATATTGGAAGCAGATTCTGGCTTCTGTGTTCATTGGCAGATGAAGAAAGTATTTCCAGTCCTAAATCCAATGAGCCCTCGCTCCACCGTTCCACTGTGTACTGAAATATAGGGCAACATTTGTCTATGGGAGAACTAGGGATTAAGGCTCATCATTTGGTTATAGAAGATATAAAGGAGCAATTTGTAGTTTGTGGGGTGACCTGTATGGACATAATTGCAGTTTTATGGGATAAAGAATGAGAACACAGCCTAGATCAGGCTGCACGGGTGCCTTTCAGTTAAGAGCTAAAAGGGCTTAATTAAAGAAATACTTCAACTTTAAATAAAACTTGAACGTATTCAAATATGATAATTTTTAAGAAAAATAATGGAAGTTTGCAGAGTGAAACACCAAATCTTCTCCTCATCATTTTCTAAAATTCAATAATCTGATATACATCAGCAAATAATAAAATGAAAAAAGGGCTTGTGACAAATAGAATTTACATTATGTTTTCTTCATTCCTGGATATGAGTCATTGAGAAGACAAATGGCCTTTATTAGATTGAAATTTAACTTAATATTCCACCGAATGAACATTTTTGTCGTGTTTTATCTATTGATATACAGTAGATTGAAGAACTCAAACTGATTTTTTTATTATGTTTTTTATTTTTTTCAGAAAAGCAATTTTACGTATAGCTAGTCATTACAGGGCATCAAGTCTTCTTTCATTGGTTGGGGTTGTGCTGTTTTTCTAAATCCTTCCTGCTGCATAGAATTAAAATAAAGAAGACATTAAATGTGTAGGAGCTTATTTCCAGAACCATTTTCCCCATAAATAATAATGTTCCTGTTAAACAGTGTTTGTTACGAATGCCAGCGCTGATGCATCGTGGGGTTTGTTACAATCCTATATTTCATTTAACTGCTCGAGTACAGTCTACTCACCCAAATAAGCCTCATTACAGTTATAAAAAAAAAGAGCTAGGAAATGAGATGTGGTATTCTAACAGTGGTGTGTGACAGGCGGTTTCAGGTGCTGTATAGAATGAGGTGACCTGGGGACACTACGTGCTTGAATGTCTGCTGGACTAAAGAAATAGGACTTGGTTTATGAGACATTCAGCATCTGCATCTTTGAGTGATGCTGGTTATGGAGAGGTGAAAGTTTTATTGTTTTCCAGATGGGATCTGAAAGCAGTGACTGTTTCACAGGAATGGCTCCCATCCCTTTTTAAATGCATTCTTTTTTTCTTGTCTCTTAACCGGAACATTTTTAACTCTTTAAAGAGTAATTAAATGCTGTATGTATTTGAACCACTGGCTTTAGGCAAATTAAAGCTGGCATTTCAGAAGGAGGACACGGCATCATAAACTCCTGACTTTTTTTACTGCCCACAGCTATTGTAGCTGAGGTCATGTAGCCAGTCAAGCAGTAAGTCACATCACAGTTGAGGCTAACAGACAAACAAAGCAAACAGACAAAGCAGTTGATAAGAGACATCCACTGAAGTAAAAAATTCTTCTTTTCAAGGCTCCTCCACAATTTCATTAAGGAAGTAAACACTGTTGCTCATTATTTTTAACTTTTTCTTTCCTCAAGAATTGCTTTTACAAAGAATTCTGCCTTTGCATTATCTGACTAACATCACTACCAAGAACGTTCAGATACAGTCAATGGAGGTTGTACCTATAATTTTTCCTTACTTGATCAAAAGGCAGGCAATGACATGGGCATAGTATGACTCCCTCTGAGCTTAAAGCAAAGGTCTCAGTGTCTTGTACAGGAGTTCATTTAATAAAGAATATTTGTCTTGATGACATGCACTTCCTCCTGCCAAAGCAAGATCATTCTTCTCAGAAAAGGGTTCAAATAAGATTTGACTATAAAAGTACAGGACTGTGGGGAAAAAAACCCTGTGTTTGCTACTCCTCCAAATTAACCAAGTTCTACCTTGGCAACATGCACTTGCAGCCCAGAAGGCTAACCCTGCCCTGGGCTACATCAAAAGAAGCAGGTCCAGCAAGTTGAGGGAAGAGATTCTTCCCCTCCACTGCACTCTGGTAAGAACCCATCTGGAGTCCTGCATCCAGCTCTGGAGTCCTCAGCACAAGAGGGACATGGATCTGTTGGAGTGGGTCCAGAGGGGAGGGCCACAAAAATGATCAGAAGGCTGGAGCACCTCTCCAATGAAGAGAGCTCTGAGATCAGAGTTGTTTAGCCTGAAGAAAGGAAGGCTCCAGGGAGATCTTATTGCAGCCTTTCAGTATTTAAAGGGAGACTATCAGAAAGCTGAGGACAATCTTTTTATGAGGACATATAGTGCTAGAACAAGGAGTCATGGCTTTAAAATGAAAGGGGGTAGATTCAGACTAGATGCAAGGAATACGTTTTTCATGATGAGGGTGACGAAGACTGGAACACTGCCCAGAAACTTGGTAGATGCCCCCATTCCTGGAAACATTCAAGGTCAGGCTGGCCACGGCTCTGAGCAACCTGATCTAGTAGATGATGTCCCTGCCCAGTGCAAGGGGTTTGGTCTAGATGACTTTAAAGGTCCTTTCCAACCCAAAATGGCCTATGTTTCTATGACTAAGCAAATGGTGGAGTCTAAGTGTAATAGTCAATTCCTGGTTTGCAAAAGAGTCAAGAGAGGGATCTTCAGAAACCACCAGCAGTGAGTCAGAGAAGGAGGTAAACATCGAAATCTTCAAGACTGCAATTACTAAGCTTATTTCAGAAGTCAGGCAGGATGTGCTAATGCTGAGGGACTCCAGCGGCACCTTATGAAGCTGTGGGGTGGGCTGAAGGGGAAGGTGGCAGATCAAGCTGCAGAATAGGTAAAAGGGGTGTTATGCATCTAAGTAAAAATAATCTAAACCATACCCGCACAATGCCAAGCTCAGGACGAGCAATTGTAACACAAGAGGGATATCTCAGAATCAGTTGAGAGATTTCTGAAATTGTTGGCTGAATGTGCAGTAGCAGGAGCCAAAAGACCCAACAAAACGGAGAGCACTAGAAGAAGACAGGGTGCAGAATCTTGGCACTGTATGAAGCCCTGGTATTTTACAGAGCAGACAGTGAACTTCTGAATCATGCTGTAAGGAGCTTGTAAAAGTAGACAATTTCAGCAAGTTTGAAAGGTCTTAGATTAAATCACACACAACAGGTCAATAAAAGGATACTAAAGGATTAGGCAGAGGTGTATCCTTTTGCATCTTGAATGCAACGCTTTCTGATGCCAGGGAGTATTAGAGGAATAGATTGCAGGCATTGTCAGGCTTCCTTGTTTTTAATGTGAGTTTGGAGGGTGGAAGGAGAGGGAGAAGAGGTGGGCCAAAGATGGGAATATGTGGAGTGGAAAATGTGCTGGTAGCAAATTTACCTTCCTCAAAAAGCTGTGCATAATGAGTAATGCTAATTGTCCCTTTGACATATGGAATGGGTCCAATGAGGTCCAAAATGAGAGAGAGAGAACAAAATGCCATGTGATAAATCTCTAAGCTAGTATTGGTCCATGGGTATGATAATACTTTGATTTGCCTACAAATGAAAACAAGCAATTTTTAAAGTTGGATTGCTACTGCTAAGATATTAGGACATGTAAATTATTCAGACAGTTTCTATAGCTTATAATGTACATTCTGTAAGCTGCAGTAACTGACAGTTACTGTGCCATCTGACTGATACAAAGGTCAGGAAATACATTGGAGGCTTAAGCTTCTCTATAAGTAATATAAAAGCTACCATGGCTGAATTTGTGAGAAACCTACTAAATGCTACTAAGTGAAGAAAAAAACAACCAACCACAAAACAGTAGTTGGATGAGCTTGCTAGAGCTGACTTTTCTATATCTGGTGAGGGAATGTGTGGGGGAACTATTATAGCATTCAGAAAGCAGGATCCATGAAGGAGAGGATGAGATTCTTCAGAAGCATCTGGTATAATAGGTAACTCATCTCTTATCTGGGCTCCAGGCAGGAATACTCCTAACCTCCTATATCTTCTAAGGCCACTTGCCTGTCCTAGAGCACACCTTCTACGTTACAGATCCCAGGTTAAGTGATGTTAGTACCACAGCACAAGTACCCGTTAACGATAGCATTGCCAGTCCCCCCCATTCAAAGGCAGAACATTTACTGGCTCTGTGCTTAAGTTGTTATGTGCACTAACAATATAAAATGAAACTTTCTCCATTTTCCAACTGCCAGGTTCTCCCCAGTTAGCTCGTGTCTTTGGGTTAGCTTGTCTTACTGACTGTCTCAGGTTTACACTGGGAAGTGCTTCTGATGCTTATTACAGGAGCCCTCTCTGGACTGCGTAGCTGAGCGATAGGAGAGACGTTCCGATGACACACTGCCTTGCCATATGCATCTTGCAGCTTCGTTCACCTTCTGAAGTTGTAATTCTCTTTTCCCACCTCTGTCTACTAACATATTTTCACAGTCCTCCCTCAGTTTAACTGGTTTTCCTTGATCTTGTGTGTTCCTTTTACTATTGCAAATTGCATGTGCAACTACAGGTCATTGCTTCTCTCGGAGCCCAGGGAGAGAGAGAAGCAAGATCCCCAGAGCACTGTAGATTTTCTGTGGGTCAGAGCTATTCTCAGTCCTTGTGAAGATGGTGTGAGCAGCTCCCTTCCCTTGACTGGACACACGGAAAAGGGAGCATCTTCACCCTATCAACACCTCTGGCTGATTTATCTGCCTCCTGAGGAAGAGCAGTCATCAGAAAAGGAATCTGGACTCTAGGTAGCAGGAGAACTCCTGTGAGCACCCTGGGCTGTGGGTACAGTTCAGTTGCTACCCACTGGTTGAAGCCAGCAGCTCTGCAGCTGATGTCTTTCTGGCCCACCTCCACAAATAAAGTGTCAGAGTTCATGGCAGAATCTGTTGCCAGTTACATTCAGCAGAACAATTAAAGGTCTCTGAAATTTTTAAGGTGAAAAGCAAATGAGGAAATCTTGTGTCTTTTTTGTGAGGATCGGACAAAAAGAACACAAAAAAACCTCCAATCTACACAAGATGTTTTCTGTTAGAGCATTAAAGTCAAGAAAGCCTGCAGTTGATTTGTCTTCTGAGTCATATCAGAGCTCTTCATGGTCAACACAGTATGTTCTTAGATGCTGCAGTCTTAGTTGTCTGCTCAGCATTAGCACTGGGGATGGAAGTTTGTTCTGAGGTCTTGGGCCAGATCTGTAAAATATGCTGGAGAATTTTGAAGTTTGCTCTCGATTCTTGAGGCTGCCTGAAAGAGTGCTGGAGAAGATCTAGAACATGCTTGAGCTTTAGACACGTCTCCAGTATCAAATGCAGTACGCCATGACATGTCAGCACTACGCTACGGATGCACTGAGAGAAGAAGGTTTGTCTTTCATTAGTTCCCAAACTCCTGGGTGTTGTAGCAGTAAGGAACTGCTAAGCAAAGTAGCTGTTATCATTCTAACCACCAGTATCACTGAGCTGAGATTTGGTTGAATCTAGGCGTGCAGTGGCTGAAGTCCTAAAACTGTCCTGCACATCTGCCAATATTTCTGTACGAGTATCTTTGCTGGGGTTAGTACTGCAGTGGGAGACTAAAAAATGAACTGCTAAGGTATGAGATTGCAAATAATGCTACAAACTAAGGCTATGCGTAAAAAAAATAGAACATTCTCTACCTGGGCCTTGTGTATGAGATGCTAATAAATGCAAATGGATTCTATTTCAAAAATAAATCAAATAAAAATTCTGTTTTCACTCAGAGACAGTATTTTTCAGCCCTATTCTGAGGAAGCCTCCGAGAATTAAATGTTCTTATTTGCCCTTTATCTAGATTCCTGAACATCCCATGGGAAAAGATGGTGGTGGCCTATGCATTTCTTCTGTACAATGTGGGTCCCATATGCTCCTTTTGGAGCAGGAGAGGGAATAGGAAAAAACTCCTGTAAGGGCAAAGACAGTTAGAGCTGCTAAAAGTAGGAAGTTGTGTATGAGAGATGATTTTTTTAATTTTTTTTTTTTATCCTTGGCCTTTTTTAACTGCTAAGAGTAGATTCTGTGGGTGTACAACTGCTGACAGCCACCTATAAACAGTGCTACAGAATCCCACTATCCCTGCTGCAAATTTTGGGGCTGTTGTGCTGTAATTTTAGAGCTTCTGGTTTTGTCTATCCAATTATAGACCTTATTTTGGTGTTGAAATTTCAGCAGGTGGCTATAGTAGTCACAGACCTAGATAATTTTTATATATGGAAACATAAAAGCAAGCGTCAGAGACAAAGCTTGGTTGTAAACCGATCTTGATTTAGACCCTTTTTTCCTGTTGGAAAGAAAATGTACACAAATCCTTCTAGATTTGGACCCCTCTGAACAGAAAAGCTAAAATGATATGCAAAGTATCTTTGCTTCACACATTGCAGATACCTAAGAAATGATAAACAAGACCTAACTGTGTTCTGAGTATACATAATCTCATGAACTCTTCTGCACTGAAGTCATAATTAACCGTCTGCATGCACAGAGCTGCACAATAATGTTTCCTGGCAGCACTTGCCATCAAGGACTTGGCATTAGTTTAGAACAGTTTACAAAGAACCAGTTAGAAACTGTAATTTTCATCAAACGGTACAGCATTTTTGTCTGTTCTGCTTAAAAAACACACTCATTTTCTAGCTTAAGATGTAGTGACAAGTGTAAAAGCATTTTTTCATTTAACAACATATTGAAACATCAGTCTAGTGGTTACAGAGGAAAATCAGTCCTAACAAGGGGAAAAAAAAGAATGGATGCAATTGTCGTGTCCATAACCTGGGATTTTTGGACAGTACATTTGAAAGCTGTGTAATTTAAATAGTTATCTTTTTTCTCCCTCTGCCCTACTCCTATTAGAAGGGAAAATGATCTTCACTTTTGTGTTGCATCCTATTTTAGCTAACTAGTCAAGGGGATTTTATAGAAAGAAATCATTAAATTTTCCAATGCCACATGCTAATTTAGAAACAGAACAAGAATTAAAACATTTTTGTAACTAGTTCAAAGGTAATCTCTCTAGTGATCATGTAAAGTTTAAGCTTCAGCGTGAGTACGCTCATGAAATGCCTTCAGATAGCAGCCCACATTACAATCTGCTATTTTGTTTTGAATGAATGTGTCGTGACTAGAAGTTTAAGTGGTAACTACAGATAAGATTGAATGCAGCACTTTAATGATATCCCTTTTCAAGTTAGCTGCTGGAAATATTTTCATTTAATTTGCTGAAGTCCATTGAGAATATAATTTTATTTTGCTTTACATAACATTAGCAAACTTGTGATGTTCAAAAGCCATTGCCAAAATCTTAATTGAAACAGACATTTATTTTCTTTTTTTTTTTTACAGTCTTAAGCATGCTGTTAGGAAAAGAAGCATCCTATCTGATCTAATTTTATCTTTGATCTTTAAATAGTGAGATCAAATTCAGTCCCAATATTTCACGTGCATTTCAGTTGTGTATTTAGATTTCTGTGCTGCTGTTCTAGTACACTGTACCATAACACCATTCGTTTAGAAGGCTGCCCTTGCTAGCTTTTGTCTAGGAGAATTCTTTCTCTTTTTTTCATAGGAGGCAGTGTTTTGTTCATTATCAAAAATTTTAGTGACTCTGATTTGGAATACCCTGTGTTAGTGGTGGTAACATCAGTTCAGCTCAAGTGTTTTAACCTTTATGAAGGGCATGTCTAGCTTCTGGTCTGTAGGAGTGCAAAGTCTTCTGCAGTGGAATTGGCGTGGTTTCACCACGCAGAAATGGGATGTGTGGGAGGACAGGAACTGAAAGTTAAAATCCAAAGATAGCAGCAGAAGGATATAGATGCCTTTTGTTAGTAAGAATACAAATCTGAAACAGCATCTTTATGATCCTGTAAAGGACTGGAGGAAAGCAGTGCTTGGAGATGGGAGGTGCTGGCTACGGCAGGTGGCATCGCATTTCTTCTGCTCCTTTCTCTGCCATCCTCTGGGAGAGATGTAAGGTACAAATAGACTTGGGTTTGCTCTGCTCATTCTCGGAGCTGGCCACACGTGAGCTTGATCTGGTGTTAATGTGCCTGGTCTCTCAAGCAGCCTTTGGAGGATGTTGTGGAAGAGCTTACATGGATCTATACATGTTCTTGTAAACAGGTCCAAAAAGGGAACCTGAAACTGTATTTTCTCCATGAACAGCGCTACCTATGTATGCTGGAGCTGGGAAGGGGACCTGAAGCTGTGAGAGAGATTTTGTAATTTCCATTCTTAACACAGAAATGCCACTACAACTGAAATTAGCGCTAAGAATTCTTGTGTGCCTTTTTCAGATCAAACCTTTCAAAGAAAACTATCGGTTAAATCTGAGTAGATGCTACGTTGCTCTGAGCCCGTAAAACAGTGATGTATCCTGAATTCTATTTAATCTGATCCTTCATACTTTACTCCAAAGTATTTTTAAAATGAGGGATAAGGAACCTCTAATTTGCAGCCCTTACTAGGACAGCTTCTTTGGGGTGTTGCTTACGAATAATCCAAGCAGCAGTTGACGTACGCCCCTAGTTGGCAAGGATGTCAGTGTAACTATTTCTTGGCTGGGATGCTAAGTAAGATGGTGAAATATTTTCTTAGTGGCCAGCTTTTCAAAGTTATTCGCCTTACGGTCATATTCTCAGTCTTGGGACCGTTTAACATCTTTATTGATGATCTCGATGAGGGCATAGAGTCTGTCATCAGTAAATTGGCAGATGACACCAAGTTAGG
>JANHFX010003002.1:39316-52332 GCA_027560015.1 Chloroceryle amazona
AACTTGTAGAGTAGGGTGAAAGGTTGGACACGATGATCCCATGGGTCTTTTCCAACCTAGATGATTCTATGATTCAAATAGCTTTAAAAGAACTTTGAAAGTAAAGCAACAAAGTTTGAAGACGATTAATTATTTAATACCTAGATAGGATTTGATTACATATTGATTATATATTATTATTATCTTTATTTGCCTTCAGTATTCTAGAGACTGGACACAGCTTTCTGAGTAATTATTCAAATGTGGGTTCCAGATATGTTTTTACAACACGAAGATGTTTTTTGAATGAATGTGACCCTTCTCTCCTGTCCGCTCTTGTTCCTACCCTGTTAGAGATTTCTTGAAGTGTTCAAGGCATTTCATGCTGAATGCTGACCATTGCCTGATGATAAATTGCAGAGGCTTTCTGAACCTTTATGAGCAGGAGTCTGAATTTGGAGTACTGAAACTCCAACCTTTGATGCGGAGCAACACTCGTACTGCTTGCACGCTTCTGTACAATACTTTCTACGTGAAATTCTTAGCATTAGCTCTTTGAGGAAGTGAGTGGCCTCAGAAACAACAACAAAAAACCCCAGTAAAAAGCCAACTGGTTTATTAGGTTTGAGTTGTACTCTTTCACCTTTACGGTATATCCTAAAAGGGGCATTAAAATTTAGGTGCTCTTAACTCATGCTGACTAGAGCTTTTCTGAGCAAGTTTTTATCAGTTGAGATCTTAATCTCCTAAGCTGGCTCCCTATCTTCTTGCTTTCAGGTGGAGCTTGGTGAGGTGTTCTGGTTCATTAATGAGATGACAGTCTTGGATGTAGTATTTTTGCAGGGGTCTGAGGTTGTGTGATACTACATTGCCTACCTGACTGCCCACTGGGCCAGAGAAGTCATTCATCCAATCTACTTAAGAAGGCCATCACTCTTCTTTGACTTTCTTTGATGAAACTTGCAGAACTTCTGTTAGACTAGAGAAAGAACAGTTTAGTAAGCCTTAAAATTTGAGTTCTCCTCTCCACATCCTTCCTGGGTAAAAACCAGGTCTGTTCCTCAGATCCTTGCTCATTCCCAGACTTTTCTTTCAGACATTTAACAGTAACCTCTGAAAAAGGAAGTAGCTTGATGAAGTTTCTTTCCCCCGTGAAAACCCCAGAAGAGTTGAATACCCCATGAAATTCCTTTTTGCCAGACCAGAGAATAGGAAGATGTGTGAAAACTGTATGGAAAGCCTTTATGGGGCAGAACACAAGGGGGAAGCATGACTTCACACCAGGAGCAGCAAAAGGCAGGGGAAGTGGCAGTGGTGATACTGCCCAGCTGTTTGAAGTGGAGATGTGAGCTGAGGATACAAAACTTTATTCATATGGGTGCAGAATTCTTATGGGTTTGGTGTAAGCATACATTACCCTTGAACTGGGACCAACACGTGTGTTGCATTATGACAGAGAGGCTGCAATTAAGATTATTTTTGTGAAAAAACTCTGACTGGATGTATACACTTCATAAAAACACGTGTGCTCTCATCTGTGTTGGGATTCATGGCGAGATGGCTGCAATGAGTGTCAAAAGTTGCATTACTTGCTTTATAGTTGTGAGGGTTTCAGTTCCATGGTTGTTGTACCTGCTGTGGATGAGGAGAGGGCATTAAAAAAGTAACTCCAGATAAATCAACAGAAGATATTTTTAAAGGCCTTTCATTTTGTAACAAGCTTGTAATTTTTGGAGAGAGTATAGCTTATAATAAAACCAGCCTGTCCCCTTCAGACAGTGCTCTGCTAAGGTAGGAAACCCTCATCATTTACATGTTAGGAGTTCAGTACAGAGATGAACCTTTTCCTCATTGCTCCAGCCTGAGATGCTGCCACTCAGCACAGAGCAGCAAGAGGTAGCTGCCTACGCTGGAATTGTGGAAGCAGTGAGACAGGCCTTTCATCACAGACTGGAGGCGGCACGCTGGGGAATTTTGTGAGTTCCCCAGTACATTGCATACTGAGAGCTCATCATATTGATAGTACAGGCTACTGAAAAGAGTATCTTCTCTAAAGATAAACTAACTAAACCAAATAGATTTACACCACTGTGATCCTCTTCCATCTGACAAGCCCTTTTTTGTAGAAACGGGCTTTGATCAGTGAAGTCCTTATATATAATGTATACAGTTCTATTTCTAGCTGTGCTGTTTTCCAGAAGTATTTATTCAAGAACTACACCATACAATACAGGTTTGGGCTTTAAAATTATGAATGTCCCTATTTTTAATTGTAGTACAGTCATTCATTTTATTAAGCTATGATATCTTTGCTAACTGATACTCGAGTGCCTATTCAAGCTTCTCGAGAATATCTTGTTTGCTGCGTAGGAAATTGAACTCTTTCTATGGAGCACACGCAATCAAATATCTGACTGGGTTGACATTTTACCCTGCTTGTCCAGCATGGTCTCTGCTGCAACTGTAGGTGAGACATTCTCCTCTCGGGTAGTATATCTTTGGGTTAAGCTAGGTACATGGGGGCAGGAGTAGAAGCAGCACTTATCTTGCAAAATACGCTATTGAGCTGTATTGATTTCTCATTTAGCTGTATTGGGTGTTCAGCCTGGAAATACAGCTAGGTTTCTAGTTGCTCATGAGAAGGCTGATTAGTATTATGTTATCTAATGAATGCATATAGGCACCGAGGGCTTATGCATCTTTTATGCACTCTCAACAAACCAGAAAAGATGTCTATATGAAATAATGAACTGCCCAGCAAGTTAATCATGGAGCTTTTAGGCTGTATGGTTATTTTTTAGTTTTTGGAAGGCAGACATAAACAGTGGATTAGTAGTTTGATTATTTCTCTGTTTGTGTTTTAAACCAGCTGTGTACTTTGAGATTCTGCAGTGTAATATGAGACAGGAGAAGGCTACAATTTGGAAACCTGATGAATGAGGTTAAGCGTGCATGGCCAGAACCTTCAGCTCCACTTGATTTTCTGATTCAGCTTGTCATTATATGAGCACCCAGGGGTTCCAGATTTCTACTGATGATTTTCTGCCTTTCATGTAGCCTTTCCAAACATTTCTTGAAGGCAATGTTGGCACATCTTCTTAGGAGCTCTCTATTATACTAGCTGCTCTGGCTGTCAGACTGGGTGTGGGGTGCTTGTCGCCATTTCAAATGATGTAGATACCAGTGGTGTGTGTGTGGCAACTACTTTTTAAGAAAGGTCAGACAGCTAGTGATGAGTTCAAGCTAGTTCAAGCATTTTTTCATAAACCAAACCAACAATTACAGTTCTGGATCATAGAAGGTCAATGTGATTTGTTCTGGGTGCCCAAGTAAAGTGCTCTCAGAAAGAGACTGATGCAACATTCATGTTTCTCCCTGAAATCCATGGAGAATATCTTCTATTCCATCTTCTCTATTTTTCTTTATGTGGTTCCTTTGATCCTTGTGGCAGAGAGTGTTCCTGATTTTCAAAGTTCATGTCCAGTTGTGTATGTGCATGTGTGGGTAGAAGGGAATGTTTCATTTGCTGCCAAGGTATGCTTTTATGAGTGGGAGAGTTTCATTCCGTTCCTAAGGACTGATTGCATATCACATCAGAGCATGCAAATTTCCACATGTTTATCTTCGTTTTGATATAAGAATTTTGACTCAATTATTTATGTTAGAAATGGTACCAAGAAAAAAAAAAGGTAGGAAAACTGAAGCATGTGCTATAGTCAGGAAAGCATTGCAAAATGTTCTTGCATTCTTTCTTCATGAAGCATGCAGCGGAGATTTTGACAAGGAGTAGCAGCAGTCTAGCCTGCCGTTGGGCTATTAGTCATGTAATGGCTATAAAAAGTATATCTTTTAGTTGTAGTCTCTTCCAGATTGGACATTATCCCTTTTTCTAGGTTCCTATTTGTGTTAATGCCTGGGAGTTTATCATTTCATACTTTGCATTTCAGGAATGGGCTTGGACTTCACCTTGTTTATGTTACAATGAAAGAGATTTTCTGTTTATTTAATGAGGGCTTTGTTGCTGTTTATTAAATGAGAGCTATGCTTAAGAATACTTTTTGTAAGTATGCTATTGTCACACCTTCATCTTCCAGCAATCCAGAGAGAAAATATCAGCAGGTAGACTGTTGAAGCAGAGGGAGGAATTCAGGGCCAGCTAAGGGAGTTGCAGTGGTAGGGAAGAGAGGGAGACAACAGGCAGAGGCATGGGTGCTGTTAAGAGGGAGATACTTGGGATAAGCTTCCATGTGAATATCACTGCTGATTTCAGAAGGTTTAGGTTTGGGTGTAAATAGGTTTGAAGATACGGTGCTTATAACTTTCAGGCACTTAGCAATCACAGAACTTCAAATAATCTCACTGACAGCTAGAAGAAGATGGGTTAGAGTGCAAACAGCATTAGGTTGGAAATTTACTTTTAAAAGACATTTTTGTTTACAAAAGTAATGATTTTTACATGGAACTAAGCACCACTTAGTCAGAGGCAGTATGTAACATGCTGTATACCTCCAGAGCTGTGGACTTATTTCCATTACTCTCGCTTGCTCATGCTGTATTGCCCAATAAGGAAACTCCTTTGTTGATTTCATGGTGCTTTGAATCTCTTTATATGAAAGTTTGTATATTATAGCTGCCCCAGGCATGATGACAGCACTGGCAGTAGATTACAGAAATAATTGCACAGTGAAGCTTAATACACGCATGGTGCCGGTATTGAACAAAGTTGGTCTTGTAAAATGTGCCTTTGTAAGTTACTGCGGTGGAAATAAAAGGTCAGGAATGAACATCCGAGCCTATTGCTTACAAAGCAAATAAACCGCAAAAGGAAAAGCAGGATCTTGAAGAAAAGGACGAGTTATAGGATACAGTAGAGACTTTTAGCCAGGCAGAATTACTGTCATATACTTACTAACTCCATCAGTCAGACCATTCCCCAGCATTAGTTGTTTTGATTTCATTTCACACAATCAAACTGAATTTTGCTAGCCGCTGATAGTGTGGCTTCTGTAGCTGGACAGGTGACCCTTTGTCCTGCCAAATGCATTCTCATCTCTGGCATCACCACCCGTTACATTGTTAGTGTCTTTTGCCAGATGTGGTTTAACTCTCCCGCTCTGCGCCAATAGAATTACTGTTACAGACAAGTGAAGGTGTGTCAGCCTTAGTTTGTATAGGCAAGATAAAGTTTGTGAGGTTGCTGCTGTTGAGAAGGAGCTGGAAAAAGTGATAGCTGTGCATAGCATATAGCATGCACTCCTAGTGGAGCTAGGCCTGCTTGTCACTGTCGTAAACTGCTTGCAAAAAATTCATCTTTATCTTTTTTCACCGCTGTGACTTCAGGCAATTGTTGAAAGCCATGTTATGAGGAAGAAGTTTAAAGCTTCCCTGATTTTGGGATGTGTTATTTCAGCTCTATGACTACATCCCAGTCTAGGTGCATATCCCACCTGCGGTGTCCCTGCCTCAGTTCCCCAGGAGGACTCTCTCTAACCCTAAGCTGTGTTTTCCTGAAGCAGTAGCCCTCTGCTTCAATGTGCTCTAGGTTGGATCATCAGGCTAACATAGCTTGCAGTCACAGTGGCAGTGCCCTTCCCTCCTCACCTTCTCTTAATTGCAGCCTGAAGGGTGGTGAAGATAATTATCCAGTAAACCAATTCCAGTTTCATCTCTGTTCCATTGATCATGTGTATAAGTAATAAAACTGCATTCTTTGGTATGTGGTGTCTGAAGCCAAATCACCACTATACCCGTTAGCTGGTGGCAGCCTTTTCTGGATAGTCTTCATTCTAGCTAGTCTAAATTCAGTTTATTGCTTCTATAACTGGACTTTACTTCTTTAGAAGCTTGCTTGTAGTACATATACCTAACCAGTATTTCTACCCAGGAGATGTTTACTTTCACTTTACAAATAAATGTTTTACCTTTCAGGGTAAAGGTGCAAGGTGCTGGATGTCTCCAGTTAAATGAACAGGAGTAGGCTTACATGTGGTCCAGTTCAAGCTTTTGAAAATCTAATTTCCTTTTGTATTCATAAATTTACTTTAGTCTAAGAGGAGTTGGGCCTGTGAGAAACACTATTCATGATAAAATTCTTGGTATTTTTGCCTGTAATTTTGAGACTTAGAATCTCTAAAATTAAGGAAATGCAATTATGGTGACTTGAAGTGTGGCTTCAAATGCTGTTTTCTCAACTAGTATATCTTTCCATACAATCATTACAACAGACAACATAAATAAGCACCCAAACAAAAAAGTTGTGCTTTGTTTTGTTGATCTGTTTTTATTCTTTTTTTTTCTACCAGCAATTATTAATAAAGCACCGATTTTTCTGCATCCGTCAGTGCAATGTTAATGATGTCTCTCCTGGGGGACACACAGAGCATCCTTTTGGTAGGACTCATATTTTTCTGTTACCATTGGAACTTAGCAGGCATAAGAACTGCGCAGTGAAAGCTACAGTGCTACTGATTTAAGAGATAATAGCACAGGCCTGTCCCAGTGTATCATGCTGAACTTTTCTGTGGTAATTTGCGATACAAAAGGGAGAAGTTTATAATCTTGAAAGGTACAAAAATTACATTGGTTTGAATAGAACCGTGAGGAACATATCCATTACATGGCTCAGAAAAAACAAGGTTTATGATTTGGGAGGGAAAAATAATCTCTAGGAAAATTAGTTTTCCACAGTATTTGAAAAGTTAATAGCAGGTTGGGCTCTGCACTCGAGCTGTATATACACAAACCCAGCGTTTTTCAGCAGGTGAAGCTTCAGACTTGAGGAGGTTCAAGAGAGAGCTGTCTGTGGGGAAAAACTAATAGTGTGCTGTCACTAATATTAATAACAAAAGCTACTCCTTAGCCCAGCAAAAGTAAAAACTGTCTGAAAAGCGGTGGCTTTGAGAGCTGAAGAATTTGGCAGTGGAATATGCCTATCTTTATCCCTAGGCTTTTCAATTAAATTCAGTCTTAGTAGTAGCTGTAAATGAATTGGTTAGTAGATGGAAAATAGTGCTTTAATTGGTCACTTTGGATTAGACTGGTGATACCAGTCTGTTTCTCGGTGAAGAAGTGTCTGCACTAGAAAAACTTATCATCCAAACTGGCGCCAATTTCTGTCCTTGTTTTCAGCTGTAGCAGAATTGCTGAGAATGAGTTGGCCACAGGCCGATGCATCTATTAAGTCCTGATCAAAAATGTTAGTATGTCACGCTGGATAGCAGTTGAGCTGTCTTGTGCTGCACAAAGGATTTCAGAGCTGTTAACTACCTTACACAAGTCCTTGAACATAACTGTAAATTCATCTGAAGGCAAGTTCTGTTTCAAAGTTGCAGTAGGGAATGCAGCTTACCCACTTTCCAACTCCAGATGTTTGCTGTTCAGCATGTTCTGTTACATGTAAAGACAATGAATTTGATATGCTCAGCTTGCAGCAGTGTATGGCTTTAGGCACAGTATGGCAGGGCAAGCAAAGCTGTCTTCAGCTGAAACCAGTTAGCACATCCACAAGTGTTCTGTGGTTTATGATTTTTTTACTTTCCCGCAACAATGGCATTTGAAAGGTTTCTGTTTTGGCTGGTAAAGGAATTATTATGTCTGATGTCAAAACACTAGAAAAATGGTGTTGTGCAATGTCTATTGCCTAGGCAGCTGATGGGACCTAGCATAACCATGAGCTGTAGTAAGGGAGTTGGAAAGTATTTTGGAGGCTGCCCAGTCCTTTAACTGTCTTTCACTGCTGTGTCCTGAAGGTAAATGTGGCTCTGATGGATTCTAGCCAGCTCATTTCTCCTCATGTGAGAGACTTGTTCTGCTGTCATCGCAAGGTGTATGTTCATTCTTTTCAATATTCATAAGACATATGGACAGGCTTAATGTGATTTAAAAAGAAAAAGGATTAGCCAAACCATGAAAACATAAAGGATTTGAATAGCACTAGAAAGGAGCAATATGAGCGATAGAAAATACTCTTAGTTTAGCTGTCTGTAGTCACAAGTATACTCAAAAAAACTCAGAGTACAAAGCATCATGACTCTGTACAATACTAGTTTTCCTTTTAACCCCTTTCCCCCTCTGGATCAGTTGTAGAAGGCATTCCTATTTGTGACCTGGGATTATTTCTTTGCCATGTTCCTATTCTTTTGTACCTGCACCTCCTATTAATGACTGGGAGGAGCTGCAATTTCTGACAACAGCAACAAAATCTGTTTTGCTTTTTACCTGCTTGACTAAGAGAAGGCCATGTGGTAAAGGGCTGTCTTGCATTTTGGGGATTACTGAATCTGTAAGGACACTGTTTCAGTGAAGATGGTGGGCTGAGATTGGGAGAGTTGGTTTAGTGTCCGACTGACAGAATTCTTGTGTGAGTTTTGTCTGCCATGACAGCTTTCCAGAAAGCTGGAGAGGGGCTGTTTATAAGGGCATGTAGTGATAGGACAAGGGGTAATTTTTTTAAACTAGAGCAGGGTGGATTTAGATTAGACATTCTTTACTCTGAGGGTGGCGAGACACTGGAACAGGGTGCCCAGAGAACCTGTGGATGCCTCATCCCTGGGAGTGTTCAAGACCAGGCTGGATGGGGCTCTGAGCAACCTGGTCTAGTGGGAGGTGTCCCAGCCCATGGCAGGGAGGTTGGAATGAGATGATCTTTGAGGTCCCTTCTGACTCAAGCCGTTCTATGATTCCATTCTGAAGAATTTTCACATGCTACAGAAAAAGGGGTCCTGCAAATAATCTTTTGAAACACTGACTTCTGTGGTCATGAAAGTTATCCTTTTTCTGCCAGTGATGTGGCACCCAATTTTTGTCTCTGATAACATGTAAGAGTTCTACAGCACTGGTATGGTGAATACTAAATGCTGTTAATGTTGGTGTAAGTAATGATGTTTTATAGACTGTACCTGTCCCATCAATATATCCCCTGTACGTACCAACCTTGCTAGTGGTGGGGAGCTTCAGGATGAATGCTTGGTTTGAGTTATGTTGCAACTGTCCTCCTTAATTCCACCCTTTGGCTCCTTCAGGGAGACAGATGTTTCCAGGAAAGGTTTATCTTCACAGTCACTGGAGTAATTTTAGCAGTAAACTTTAGTATTTATACTATTTGAAATATATGTGCCTCCAGATATCGCAAGCAGAGATGATTCCTTTAGCTCCAAGATTAAAAGGGTCAGACTTAGAAACAGATGGCAAACATGGTCATAAGCATTATTGGTTAAGGCAATATATTGCAGAGGGAGCACAGAATACTTACTTGCAGAACCAGATCCCAAGAATTAACCTTGTCTGTTTGGCCCATTGGAGAATGACAAATCTCAAACTCGGCATCCACTGAGCACTAATGGCATTTGTGCAGGTGAATTATTGGCCTGTAGAGAAAACTTCGGAGGACCATTGTCTTTATCTCGGCTAACCTTGTGTTTATACTGTGGTGAAGGACTTGCAGCACACTGCATGTAGTTTATTTTTCCAGATATTCAAGTACACCATTCTTTGTGCATGAATTCCCAACTTGTTCCTATTTATACGCACGTATACACCATCATCAAAAGAAGTTCTGCAGTGAGAGCTGTTGTCACTGTTCAGTTTGGAACCAAGTCACCGGGACACTAGCCTTACAGGTTTTACTCTGTGAGCTGCTTATGCTTTTCCTTTGCTACAGTGCTTAGCTGTACAATATGAAGAGTTGTTCAGAATTGCCTTTTACTATCTGATCTGTCAGAGAAAGGAGTAGGGGAAGAGCTTCTCTCAGTTGCACATGCACAGGAAAAAAACCTCCTGAGAAGCAAGAAGCATCATGAAGTTCAAACAGTGCTGTAGCATTGAGGATTTGTTTCCATTTCTGAGAAGAGCAAGAAAATATTTAATTCCCTGAGGCTGAGAAGCACAAACAACTCTGGAAAAGCAGAGTTTGCTACATTTCTTAACCACAGAGCGGGAGGGAGTGTGTAAATTTCTCCTCTCCCTCTGGCAGTCCTGTTGCTGTGTGCTCACAATAGGTGCAGTGGTCAGAGTAAAGTATTTATAGCTAGTACAGCATAATTACTTTAGGGTACTGATTTAACAGAAAGTTCCAAACTAGAAAAGCCACAGAATTTTTGTTTTGGTTTTTTTTTTTTACTAAATAAATGAAAGATATGCTCAAGTTTAGGACTGATTTTGTTGTTAAAGAACAACTTAAAGGATATTTATTTATAAGCAAGGAACTTTAATGAACTGTTATAAAAAATTCAACACTTCATGTCCTATTGTTATTAGTGGCAAAACTTGATTTTGCCCCAATAGGACACGGATCTGGCCTATTACCTATTTCTGTAATAAAATCCAAGAAAGGGAAAAAATAATTGCCAAAGATGCTGTACAATAATGAAGGTAATTCATATTCTCTCCCTCATATTCACTTCCACCTCTGATAAAACTCTTGCAGAAATATCACATACTGCTCTATTTATAATCCTCCTTAAGATAGATATACACAAATTCTGTACTCACAGCAAGGAAAATGGGTTAATATACAGTTTGAGGTACGAAGCATACTAATGATGTTGATCTCTGTTTTTCAATTTGTGAATGCTAGAAGGCAAGTCAACTGGAAAGAACAAAAGATTATCTGGGTTCAAAACAAGCAAATAAAAATGTTGGAAATTTAATTAATCCCCTGCTAATTTGTCTGAAAAATACCTAAATTTGGTTACCTCTGACTCTGAATTTTGAGAGATTATTCAACTGCTGATGCAATTGAATTTAAGCAATGGGATTTTAAATTACATGTTTTTTTAGTACAGCTAATTGGTATAGTTAGAAAATGTAAACAGTAATGGAAAAAAAAACCCGAAACAACAAACCAGGAGCAAGGGTGCAGGTTTTTAATGTAGCAATTCAGAAATTTGTAGAACAGCCTCTTTTGAATGCTGACATTAATTTCAGATGTGCCTTAACATAATTCCTACCAAAGGATTTTGCTCCTAGTGCAGAGTCTGTGCAACGGCAACAGCTGAATGTTTATGTGGAGCTCTGTGTAGTAGATGTATAACTGCAGTGATTTAAAAGGAATATTGATATAATTATGCTCTGAGGGCACAGCACTACTTGCAATGCAAAAGATTACAGGAAGAAGAAAGTATCTCATCTACTTCATAGATTACCTTCTTGCCACAGCCAATGCTGGGCATATTAGTTGGAAAAATTAATTTCAATTCTGTTCTGTTTTATAAACATGCACTAAACATGCTTATTAGAAGGATTGATTTTTTTATACATCTCCCCTTCCCCGCCTCTCCCAAGAAAAATGATACCTTGCCAATCTACTAGATTTTGTGGTGGTTTTTTTCCTAGAGTTTTTGATTTGTGTCAATGAGTATGAAGGTGTGTGATCTACTTAGTATAGGATGTTGATATTCTTCAAATGTCTTTTGAAAAGAGCCCTTATAACCAGCTCTTGAAGAAATTAAGCTTGATGAAGTAAGTGGAAAGGTCTTCCTGTGGATGAATAGTTACTTAAGGATGGGAAATGAAGTTGAGGTAAAAACAGTAGAGCTTTCCCAAGGGAGAGAGGGAACCGATAGAAACTTCCTTCTAGCGCACTGATTCTGGGATTTTGCCATTTACATATTTATGAATGAGCTGGAAAGGATATGTAACTTGACTCAACTCTGAAGAGCATGGAGTAGAACTAGAGTTGATTAAGAGTACATGGAATAGGCTTCACACAAGCTGAGACGGAAGAGACTAAGGCTGCTCTGCCTAAAATAGTCAACCTAAGAGAATATGATACAGACCTGTAAAGTTATGAAGTGAAAAATTTCCTAGGGAAGGATCGCTCACCATCTCCCACAGCACACAGATTAGATAATTGTCAGATTGAACACTAAAACAAAAGCAAGTTATTTTTTCACATCGTCAACTGTCAAAGGATATTTTAAAATTCAGAAAAGGTACACAGGGCTTATAAATGGTTGAGACAATTTCAGGAAGGACTCTCTGTTGGGTGCTGTTAACTGTGATGATCTGGAGGAAATATTCTACTTGGAAAAGTCACATAACTGACTGCTAATGATAATAAATATTGCATGCTAGCTGTTCTTTATATCCCGCATACGTTCTTTTTATACTCTTCATCTGCATGTATTTCTCCATCCAAGAGAACTTCATAGTCTCAGCACAGCTCTGTTGCTCTGTTGCAGTGTATGGAAGTTGTCAAGTTACCTGAGCTTTCCACTGTTTGGAACTACTAAGCAATGCAAAGAGGGTTTTCAAGAAGTGTTTAAGCTTCTGTAAGTACTCGTTACTGTCATTGGTACTGTGTATTATTGCTGCTGCTTTCTGTTGCATGGCACTTATGTAGTCCCTGCTTATTATATGGATGCCAGACTGCACAGAAGGAACATACATTTAAGGAACTAAGAAAACTATATAGATGGCTATAATATCCCTTACTACACATTGATTTTTACAGTTGGCTTTTCCAGACCCTGAAATATGTCATGTTTTTCATAAGGATTAAAGTGGCAGTTTTAAGTACCGCAGAACAAACTCATACTGGCTGAGTGGAGTCCTGTCTTTTCTCCTATGTCTTTTAGATGCAGGCACAAGACCTGAAGGAAAAATCCCAGACATTGAGTAAGATGCTTCTGGATATCAAGTTTTTAGGGTCACGTGTAATGCTAGTGAAGAAAAAGCAGAAGCTATTGTATTGAGCAAAGGGTGAATTTGGGGTAGATTAATTAGGAAAAAGTGTTTCTGTTGCTTTGGGGTAATTTCTATGCAATAATTCAATATGAAAAATTACTCTTTGATTACCAGTGATCTATGAATATGCATCTCCACTCTGCTAGTTTTTATACAGTGCAGCATATTCTCTCCTGCTCTGTGGTTTGCACGTCATCCCACAGGGTGGGTGATGCTGGGATCACATCTTGGGGGTGTTTGTAAAAACACCAAATCAAAAAACAACCACCAAAAAAATCAAAACAACACACCCCAAAAAAAAAAAAAAAAAAAAAAAAAAAAAAAAAAAAAAAAAAAAAAAAAAAAAAAAAAGA